>CM075985.1:2782221-2827701 GCA_038087875.1 Malacoraja senta
TAATGGTGCCCAGAATAAATCTTATTTACTCCAGATTAGTCCAAGGGTTTGTTGTGCGAACAGCTTACCACTGTATTACCGGGTTAGCACTAAACTAAGTAATGGTGTAAACTCCACGTGTGAGTGTGTACGTGTGTGTGTGTGTGCACGTGTGTAAACGCAGTGGAAGGAAAGACAGCACGGTAAGATGTGAACTTTCATTTTTCAGTGTTGCTGAATTGTGGCGTTTGGCACAAAATGCCGGAGTAACTCAGCGGGACAGGCAGCATCTCCGGAGAGAAGGAATGGGTGATGTTTCGGGTCGAGACCCTTCTTCAGACTGAGAGTCAGGGGAGAGATACAGACAGTGATGTAGAGAGACACAGGACAAATGAATGAAAGATACACACTTAAAAAACGGCTAACAATGACCCGTTTCCTTTATCATCGTTGCTTTTTTCTTGCATATCTTTCATTCATTTGATCTGTGTTCTCTCTCCCCTTACTCTCAGCCTAAGGAAGGGTCTCGACCCGAAACGTCGCCCACTCCTTCTCTCCGGAGATGCTGCCTGTCCCGCTGAGTTACTCCAGCATTTTGTGTCTGTCTTCGGTGTAAACCGGCATCTGCAGTTCCTTCCTTCACATGTAGTGGTTGGCATCCAAGTTGACATTTGGGAGATGGGGGGGGGGGGGGGGGGGGGCTACTCTGTCTGACTGAGGGAGATTGCAGCAATGGGATTCGTGTAACATGCACTGGTTATGTGTTGATGAATTCTCACCTCCCCATCTTTGCCATGGGCCCTGGTTGGGAGATCAGTGACAACTCATCGATTTCTTATTGTCTCTCGTAAACATTTCCTTCCCATTGAAAGTTGACAACTTTACAATCTCCATCAGTTGCATATTTTCTGATTACAATGTTGAGCTAATGTTTTGTTTTTTTAAATGGCGATGGTATCTTAGTTTAGCTTAGAGATACAGCGTGGAAACAGACCCTTCGGGACACTGGTCTCTGGTTGAGGTAGGATGACTCACTTTCCTGATAACACAGGTCATTGTTTAGACAGACCTGTGGAAAGTTTGCAAAATAACACATTGGAACAAAGAACTGCAGATGCTGGTTAATACACAATAAGACACAAAATGCTGGAGTAACTCAGTGGGTCAGGCTGCATCATTGGAGAAAAGGAATAGGTGATTTTTCGGTTTGGAACCCTTGCTCAGACATGAAGGTTCTTCATGTTCCCCAGAGATGCTGCCTGACCCGCTGAGTTACTCCAGCACTCTGTGAAACGTCAATGTTCTCCACAGATGCTGCCTGACCCGCTGAGTTACTCCAGCACTCTGTGAAACGTCACCTATCCATGTTCTCCACAGATGCTGCCTGACCCACTGAGTTACTCCAGCACTTTGAGTTCCATTTGCAAATTAACACAGAGGGGATTGAGACCTTAGAGTAAGATAACATTAGATGTTAGCTCAGCAATTTACATTGATGACCAAGCCAATGTTAGGATTAATTTAAAAAAAAAATGCTTTGTAACTAAAACGATCATGCATAAATTCACATTCTTAGTTAAAAAAAAAACATGTAACTGAATTATAATTCTTGGCCCCATCTTCAGTTAAAACACCAATATTCATTCGGTTGCCCACTTGAAAGAAATTCAGTCAGTTTGAAACAGGAAATGGGTGCAATATGATTAACTGCTGTATCTCTTTTTCAAAAAATGCAGAGAGGAAAATATTTTTTTTTTAAATTATAAAACGAATCAAAAGATTTTTTTAAATAAGCAAAATGAGATGAGAAGACAATTTTTTAAAATCCGTTTTTAAACATGTAGAAAAATTAAGATTTGATTGTAGCACATCATTAAATCAGTGATTTTAAAAAACAACGGTGAATATGTAAGTTGTGTAGGGAGGAACTGTAGATGTGCAAGAAAGAACTGCAGATGCTGGTTGAAATCGAAGGTAGACACAGAATACTGGGGTAACTCAGCGGGTGAGGCAGCATCTCTGGAGAGAAGGAATGGGCGACGATTCTGGTCGGGACCCTTCTTTAAGGAAATGTGGGGCACACAACAGGCCTTTGTTGGGACAGGAATACGCAATGTGTTTCTTTTCACAAAGACTGAAATTAACATTGCAGCTTTTTTTTTTGGAAGAAAAATACCGTAAACATCCCCATTCCGAGTATTCACAAAAGTCCGAATTGCGTGGCAATAACTTGTAATAAAAGATGCAATCGGCTGCTCTGAAATACAACCGAGGAAAATTTCAAGGACCTAAGTACACTTTGCATTTACAATGTTGCTTCAAACAGAAATAATTCTGACTGTCAGCGTTGCACACAGATTTCAGTCACCAGTGGCTGGTGCATTTCCCCGGGGTTAAACTGTCTTATTGACGATAACAAAATATTACATTGGGTAACAGAGTGTGAGCGGGCTCCTTGTAAAGTGTTTTTCAAAGGATGCCCATTTCAGTGGGTGTAATTACACCACTTGTCATCGAATCTAAACCTGTTGGACAGACGCAAAATGCTGGAGTAACTCAGCGGGTCAGGCAGCATGTGTGGAAAAGAACTGCAGATGTCGGTTTAAATCGAAGGAAGACACAAAATGCTGGAGTAACTCAGCGGGCCAGGCAGCATGTGTGGAAAAGAACTGCAGATGTCGGTTTAAATCGAAGGAAGACACAAAATGCTGGGGTAACTCAGCAGGTCAGGCAGCAAAAGTAGGAAAAGAAATGGTTTTAAATCGAAGGTAGACACAAAATGCTGGAGTAACTCAGCGGGGCAGGCAGCATCTCTGGAGAGAAGGGATGGGTGAAGTTTCAGGTCTAGGCTCCTAGTCATCTCTTCCTTCTCTCCAGGGATGCTGCCTGAGCCGCTGTTACTCCAGCCCTTTGTGTCTTGTCTTTGGTTTAAACCAGCATCTGCAGTTCCTCCCAACACCTAGAATAACGTCACAACATTATTTTGAGTACAAAACAAAAAGATACATGCTTGAACGCTAACAGCATTCTATCTATTCTTATTGAGCAAGGAAATTTGATGTCAACTAACTTCATCTTCACAGATTAGGAAGTTGATTAACTCCGTTAATTCTCTGATAAGCGTAAAATGATGGCAGCTGTTTCCTGCACGTTTGTCATTTCAACTATATATATGTATATATATGTGTGTGTGTGTGTGTGTGTGTGTGTGTGTGTGTGTGTGTGTGTGTGTGTGTGTGTGTGTGTGTGTGTGTGTGTGTGTGCGTGTGCGTGTGCGTGTGCGTGTGCGTGTGTGTGTGTGTGTGTGTGTGTGTGTGTGTGTGCGCGTGTGTGAGTGTGTGCGTGTGTGTGTGGGTGTGTGTGTGTGTGTGTATTGAGGCAGGTGTGCGTTGAAATGAATTTTCCGAGCTTTTGATAATCGGGCTGATATTTCCAACAATCTAATTCAATGTTATCTAATTGTACACGGCCGGAGATGTGTGTAGTATTGTAATCATAAATTTCAAAAAACGAACTCTCTTAAAACAAGAGATTTATGAAATATCTTCCTGTGATATATTTGCAGTTTCTTATCAAAATCAATGCAACAAAACCCAGCGCTTAAAAAAACATTGGAAACTCTGCCAGCACGAGAGTCCGCGATGATGCAAAAAGAAACACATTTGGGTTTTTAGCGAGGTAGTACTTTAAACTAAGCACAAATGATCAAATTCCACCCCCAAAACATCACACTATGATTCACAATCTGTGAGAGGGAAACACGTATTTAATTGAGAGCTATTTTTGAAAGATTCTATATTGGTAGAATGGAAAAGATTTTTTTTTAAATTCTGTGCAAAAAACATTTTTTTTTTTAAAACTTTTCTTCCAGTGATTAGTTATCGAGCGTAATATATTTCCTCAGTCAACGATACCCTTCTCTGGTTGATTTTATAATAACAGCAGCCAACTTGAACAAGTTTCTCCAGCACACGTTAATGATACTGTTCCATTTCAAACTATGTTTGCAAGGTTATGTGTAGTTTAGGTTAATTTAGTCTAGTAACGTCTAGTCTACTTCACATCTGGTGGAGAGACAAAGGAGGCAATGTGGACCTGTGGGAAAGAACAAGCCAGGAGCCCATTGACTTACAAATTCGAAGGAGAAAATGGAGTTGGATTGGACACACCCTCAGGAAACCTGCCACAAACATCGCCCACCCGGCAAGCCCCGAGATGGAACCCCCAAGGATAAAGGGAAAGAGGTCGCCCCAGGAACAGATGGAGAAGAGGAGTCCAGACAGAAATGTCTGAGAGTGGGGCTCAACTGGGGAGATCTCGAAAGAACTGCCAACAACCGTGTGGGGTGGAGGACATTTGTCAATGGCCTAGATGCTCCCTAGAAGTAAGAAGAAGATCATCTAGTCTAGTTTACTATAGTTTAGTTTAGTTTAGTTTAGTTTATTGTCCACCGAGGTACAGTGGAAAGCTTTTTGTTGCGTGCTAACCAGTCAGCACAAAGACCATACATGATTACAATCGAGCCGTCCACTCTGTACAGATACAGGATGAAGGGAATAACGTTTAATACTTCTTCCTCTTCTTGCGTATGGCGTGCACAGCCTAAAGTTGTAGGACAACTTGTTCTATTTGATCTTATTTGATTGCATTCGTCGAAACTTGGCGGACCACATGAAGGTTGCAATCTCCCACCCCACGTTTAATACTAAAGTCCAGTAAACTCTGATTAAATATAGTCCGAGGGTCTCCAATGCAGCAGATAGTAGTTCAGGACCGCTCTCACGTTGTTGATGGAACGGTTCAGTTGCCTTATGACACTGCGCAGCGTAGGTTCACGAGGATAATTCCCGGGATGGCGGGACTGTCATACGCTGAGAGAATGGAGCGGCTGGGCTTGTACACGCTGGAATATAGAAGGATGAGAGGGGATCTTATTGAAACATATAAGATTATTAAGGGCTTGGACACGCTAGAGGCAGGAAACATGTTCCCGATGTTGGGGGAGTCCAGAACCAGGGGCCATAGTTTAAGAATAAGGAGTAAGCCATTTAGAACGGAGATGAGGAAACACTTTTTCACACAGAGAGTGGTGAGTCTGTGGAATTCTCTGCCTCAGAGGGCAGTGGAGGCCGTTTTTCTGGATACTTTCTAAAGAGAGCTAGATAGGGCTCTTGAAGATAGCGGAGTGAGAGGATATGGGGAGAAGGCAGGAACGGGGTACTGATTGTGGACGATCAGCCATGATCACATTGAATGGCGGTGCTGGCTTGAAGGGGCGAATGGCCTACTCCTGCACCTATTGTCTATTGTCTATCTATTGAAACTGCCCACTCCAGCATCTGTGAATTATTTCGTTGAGTTCATTCGTGCTATTACTGTTTAGTTAACAGACAGTAGTGGCATTTTACCAAGTTTGTACGATATATAAAGCAAATTCAATGCCCGAGAGGAACTCGGTAAAAACGAAACAATACAACAGTCAGAAAAACAGATCTTCAGATATTTTACGTAAAGATACAAGCAGAAACAGGTCATTGGACAACAGAATCCGTTCACTTTGTGATCTTGCAAAATTTAATTTCTTCTTTGCTTTCTAAATATATATTTCCTGTCACAGAACAGGTTCAGAATGGATCTAATCAAATCTTAAATATTTCAACACCATCAAAGAAATCGTAGAAATGTACAAAGAATGTAACTAGAGATATAAACAGGTCTTTTTGTTTAACCGTGGCACATCTCATTTTTAGTAGAAAGGAACCTGCAGATGCTGGTTTAAACCCAAGATTTAAACCAATTCTGAATTCTGAGAAGGGTCTCGACCCGAAACATCACCCATTCCAGTTTCTCCAGAGATGCTGCCAGACCCGCTGAGTTACTCCAGCACTCTGTGAAACGTCACCTAATCCATGTTCTCCACAGATGCTGCCTGACCCGCTGAGTTACTCCAGCACTCTGTGAAACGTCACCTATCCATGTTCTCCACAGATGCTGCCGGACCCGCTGAGTTACTCCAGCACTCTGTGAAACGTCACCTATCCATGTTCTCCACAGATGCTGCCGGACCCGCTGAGTTACTCCAGCACTCTGTGAAACGTCACCTATCCATGTTCTCCACAGATGCTGCCTGACCCGCTGAGTTACTCCAGTTTTTTTGTCTACCTTCGATTTTTCCAGCATCTGCAGTTCTTTCTTAAACAGAAATATAATCTAGTCTTTTTTTGTTTTTATCAGTAGCACATTTTATTTTTAGTAGAAAGGAACTGCAGATGCTGATTTGAACCGAAGATTTAAACCAATTCTGAATTCTGAAGAAGGGTCTCGACCCGAAACAGCACCCATTCCTTTTCTCCAGAGATGCTATCTGACCCGCTGAGTTATTCCAGCATTTTGTGTCTGTCTGCATTAATATTTTTTATCTGAGAGGCTGTTTAAATATTGGATTTAACCAGTTTGTGAGGTTATCTTGATGCAATTGAAAAGTCAAACGTTTGTTTGCTATTTTACAAAATTAAAAACGGGATTGAAGTAAATTCTCACTGTTTATCATGACATAGTTAAGAGTGAATTGAACAGTAAGAAATTACCTGGAATTAGAAGTTAAAATATAAGGTTGTGAAATATAAAATTATAAATCATCGCCAATCTTCAGACATGATTATAATCAAGCCGTTCACAGTGTACAGACAGGTGATCAAGATTTTGATCCTGATCTCGGGTGCTGTCTGTGTGGAGTTTGCATGTTCCCCGTGTGACCGAGTGGGTTTCCTCTGGGTGCCCCGGTTTCCGCCCACATATCAGAGACGTAAGCGGATTTGTAGGTTGATTGCCCCTCTGTAAATTGTCCCCCAGTGTGAAGGGAGTGGATGAGAACGTGGGATAAGATGGAACTAGTGTGAAGGGGAGAGTCGATGGTTGGCGTGGACAGGGTGGGACAAGAGTGGGACACGCTATATCTTTCATTGAATCAATTAATCGAGACAAATCACACCCACACTGTTGTGGTCCAATAACAATTTTGACATTTCAAAGATATTTTTAACCTTCAATACTTTCCTGGCTTCAACTTTGTTTTTTTTTTGAATCATTTTTCTTGAGTCAGCCTAGATGGCGGGTATTAAAAGGTTATTTATCTACAGAGAGATTAAATGCACCAAATCAGGAACTCCATTAAAACAGGAAATACTGAGTAAGTCGTGACAGGTCAGTGACGTCAAATTTAGAGATGCAGCGCGGAAACAGGCCCTTCGGCCCTTCGGCCCAGCGTGTCCGCGCCGACCAGCGATCCCCGCACACTAACACTATTCTACACACACTAGGGATGATTTACACTTCTACCAAGCCAATTAACTTACAAACCTCCACGTCTTTGGAATGTGGGAGGAAACTGGAGCACCCGGAGAAAACCCCACGCAGGTCACGGGGAGAACGTGCAAACTCCGTACAGACAGCACCTGTAAGATTATTAAGGGTTTGGACACGTTAGAGGCAGGAAACATGTTCCCGATGTTGGGGGAGTCCAGAACCAGGGGCCACAGTTTAAGAATAAGGAGTAAGCCATTTAGAACGGAGTCGAGGAAATACTTTTTCACACAGAGAGTGGTGAGTCTGTGGAATTCTCTGCCTCAGAGGGCGGTGGAGGCCGGTTCTCTGGATACTTTCAAGAGAGAGCTAGATAGGGCTCTTAAAGATAGTGGAGTCAGGGGATATGGGGTGATGGTAGGAACGGGGTACTGATTGGGGATGATCAGCCATGATCACATTGAATGGCGGTGCTGGCTCGAAGGGCCGAATGGCCTACTCCTGCACCTATTGTCTATTATCTATTGAAGATAAATCTAACCATTGTTGCTTTCAAACATTATTTGTTCCTCTGAACTTGACGATTATAAATAACGCTATCAACGGTAAACAAAAAATGCTGGAGTAATTCAGCGGGTCAGTCAGCATTGCCGCTGGATAGATGATGTTCCGAGTCTGGACCCTTCCTCAGAAGCATCACCTATTCCTTCTCCCCACCGATGCTGCCTGACCCGCAGAGTTTCTCCAGCACTTTGCACTTGGTGCTGGTTGACTTGTTTACATTCGCCCAGTTCAGGGGAACGTCAACTGGATGGAATGAACTTGGTTTAGCCTTTGTGTCTATCTTAGTCTCACCCCTCTACCTCACGCTGCCCCGGCAAGGCCAGCAGCATAATCAAGGACCAGTCTCACCCCCGTCTCACTCCCTCTTCGCCCCTCTCCCATCAGGCAAGTGGTACAGAAGTGTGAAAATGCACACCTCCAGATTCAGGGTCAGTTTCTTCCCAGCTGTTATCAGGGAACTGAACCATCCTACCACAACCAGAGAGCGGTCCTGAACTACTATCTACCTCATTGGAGACCCTCGGACTATCTTTGATCGGACTTTACTGGCTTTACCTTGCACTAAACGTTATTCCCTTTATCATGTATCTGTACAATGTGGACGGCTCAATTATAATCATATAAGGTCTTTCCGCTGACTGAATAGCAGGCAACAAAATCTTTTCACTGTACCTCGGTACACGTGACAACTCAACTCAACTCAACTCTTTGGTATAAAGCAGCATCTGCAGTTCCTTTTTATGACATTAAACAGTGGAAAGCTTTATACTGACAAACAAGTGGGGCGCAGAGCGACACGTTGGCGCAGTGGTAGAGTCGCTGCCCCGCAGTTCTGTCCATGGGTGCTGTCTGTACGGAGTTTGTATGTTCTCCCTGTGACCTGCGTGGGTTTTCTCCGGGATCTCCGCCTTCCTCCCACACTCCAAAGACACACTCCAAACCTACAGGTTTGCAGGTTAATTGGCTTGGTATAATTGTAAATTGTCCCTAATGTGTAGGACAGTGTTAATGTGTGGGGATCGCTGGTCGGTGCGGACGCGGTGGGCCGAAGGGCCTGTTTCCGTGCTGTATCTCTAAACTAAACTAAACTAAACTGAACTGAACTAGGTAAAACTAAAGTATCTGAAGAAGGGTCTCGACCCGAAACGTCGCCTATTCCTTATCTCCATAGATGCCGCCTCATCCGCTGAGTTTCTCGAGCATTTTTAGTCTACCTTTAAGCTAAACTAAACTAAACTAAACTAAACTAAACTAAACTGAACTGAACTGAAGCAAAACTACTGTCTGAAGAAGGGTCTCGACCCGAAACGTCACCCATTCCTTCTCTCCATAGATGCTGAGTTTCTCCAGCATTTTAGTCTTTAAGCTAAACTAAACTAAACTCAATCAACTCAGCTCACTCAACTAAACTAAATTAAACTAAACTAAATTAAACTAACCCAAAGTGAGCGTGTGAGAGGGGTCGGTATTTTCACGGATTTACAAAGGGTAAAAGTGGTGCCATTTTATTGCTGGAGTAAATGGAACCAACTGCAGATTTTCCTTTGCTAAGTGAGGCTTTGGCTGGGTTACAAGACCGCGATACAACAGAGATTTCTTCAGTAGATTCACCAGTTATTCTTTCCTTTCAAAATACCGCAGATTGGAATTTGTTCAACCCACTAAAGTAATCAAGGCGGACTGACCACAAGCACTCTGCTTGTCCATTCGAGGCCATCATTCCTTAAAGCCTCGTCAATTGTAAATGATCGATGTGACCCCGGGCTAATGGTAGCCCGAGACAGGAGTTCTTGAGGTCTTATCACAAGTACTTTGACGGTTTGTCTGATGTCTCGTCACAATAGCACTGTTCCCAAGATCCCTATGGTTCCAGCAGAGTGTATACCTCACCATCCGGTGATATATATTGGCTCCTTGGTCCATTGGCTCAGATTCAACATACCATTTCATAACCACAATCCTCCCGTCTTTATTGAATTACCAAGATGTCAGGGCGTGAGAGCTGTTGACGAGTTCACAATTCATTGCCCATCCCTGTTCTTTAGTTTGCTTCGGTTTAGTTTTTAGATAGTTTTCAGTTTTGGCCCGATCCTATTGCACTAGGGAAGATTTTACAATTACCGAATTACCGGAGCCAATTAACCCGCAAACCTGCACGTCTTTGGAGTGTGGGTGGAAACCGGAGCGCCCGGAGAAAACCCACGCAGGTCACGGGGAGAACGGACAAATTCACTCCAATAGTCACTTTGAGTGAACGTATGGGTCAGATGCAGGCAAACGGGACTAGTATATGTGGGCGGCACGGTGGCGCAGTGGTAGAGTTGCTGCCTCACAGCGCCAGAGACCCGGGTCGATCCCGGCTGTCCATACGGAGCTTGTATGTTCTCCCGTGACCTGCGTGGGTTTTCTCCGACATCTTCGGTTTCCTCCCACACTCCAAAGACGTACAGTTTTCTATGTTAATTGGCTTGGTAGAAATGTAAAATTGTCCCTAGTGTGTGTAGGGTAGTGTTAATGTGCGGGGATCACTGGTCAGTGGCGGACACTGGTGGGCCGAAGGGCCTGTTTCCGCGCTGTTTCTCGCAACTAAACTAAAAGTGTATGTCAGCAACTTGCTCATCATGGTTGCTGGCTGCAAGACCTATGACTCTGTGCTCCTGTGACTAAGTTTCTACCTGGTTGCACCATGAAGACTCATCCAAGTGGGACGTGCATCTGCCTTAATCTATGTTAGACGTTCGCAGGCACGGTGAACCATACAATTAAAGTTCAGTTAGACTAAATGAGAAATGATTATTCATAAGGTCATAACGTCATAAGTGATATGAGCTGAATTAGGCCATTCGGCCCGTCTAGTCTACTCCGCCATTCAATCATGGCTTGATCTATCTCTCCCTCCTAAAGGGCCGGTCCCACTGTACGAGCTAATTCAAGAGTTCTTCCCGAGTTTCCCCGATTCGAACTCGGAGAATTACGGTAATGGCCGCTCGTCGGTACTCGGGGCTCTCGTGGACATTTTTCAACATGTTGAAAAATCTTCACGAGTCTTCCCGAGCTTACCGCGTTTCCCGAGTACCTGCCGTTAGCGTTACGAGCCGCTAAGAGACGTCCCCGAGCTCTGACGTACCCGCTACGTACATTCTACGTGCTTACCACGAGTTTGATTTTTTTTTAAACTCGGGAGAGCTCTTGAATTAGCTCGTACAGTAGGACAGCCCCTTAACTCCATTCTCCTGACCTCTCCCCGTAACCTCTGACATCTTGTAGAGACGGAGTGAAGACATGGCCAGGAACTTTGATTCCCAACAATAAGTTCCCTGTCGGCAAAAACAGATTTCTTTAGAGATGTACCTGGAAAGTGTTCTAAATTTTGAGGGGTGTTGTCAATTTATTAAAATTGAATTAGCTCTCATTATATACCTCAGAAAAAATGACAGTCAAAGAGTTGTACAGCCTACAGCGCGGAAACAGATCCTATAGCCCAAACCCATCCATGCCGACCAAAATACCCCAGCTAAGCTAGTCCCATTCAGTTTAACTTAGTTTCATTTCGAGATACACCTCGGAAACAGGTCCTTCGGCCCACCGAGTCCTCGCCGACCGGCAATCCCCGTACACTAACACTCTACGACACACTAGCGACTATATACATTTACACCAAGCCAATTAACCTACAAACCTGTACGTCTTTGGAGTGTGGGAGGAAACCGGAGCACCTGGAGAAAAACCACGCAGGTCACGGGGAGAAAGTACAAACTCCGTACAGACAGCACCCATAGTCAGGATCGAACCCGGATCTCTGAAGCTGTGAGGCAGCAACTCTACCGCTGTGCCACCATAGAGCCATACAGCACGGAAACAGATCATACAGCCCAAACTCGTGCACGCTGACCAAATACCCCATCTAAGCTTGTCCCATTTGTCCATATTTGGTCCATATCCCCCTGAACCTTTCCTATCCCCGTAGCAGCCCAAGTGACTTCTCCATACTGTTATAGTATCTGCCTCAGCTACCTCCTCTGGCAGCTCATTCCATACACCCACCAGCCTCTGAGCGAAAATGTTGTCCCTCAGGTTCCTATTAAATCTTGCCCCTCTCATCTCAAATATATGTTGGTAGACAAAATTGCTGGTGCAAACTCAGCGGGTGCGGCAGCATCTATGGAGCGAAGGAAATAGGCAACGTTTTTTCGGCCCGAAACCCTTCTTCAGACCCTATAACAAATATATGTTGTCTAGTTCTTGACGACATAGATAAAAACATGATCTTAAATATACAATTCAACTTATCCCAAGCCATCTGATGACCTTGTTGACAACTTAAGAATCCAGAGTCAAGAGCGTTTTATTTGTCGTATGTCCTGAATTATTGTTGACATTTGCACTGCAATTGTCTAACCTATTTGTCTGTTTCTATATATGCCAAACATTTTTTTTGTTTCTATGGGTTTCACAGGGGACTGTGCTCGGCATATATTAAAAAGCAAACAGACAAATAAATAAGCAACACCAGTGCAAAAGTAAAAAAAAATAATCAACCTAACCTGGAAGTTGTATTTATTTCACCGTTTTTCCGTTCGACTACATTTTAACATTGATGACTCGAAAGGAGGTCACAAGAAAATACTAATTGTCGCAAAAACACGGCATAAAATGAGAAAATTGTGGAAAAAATGCAGAATGCAGTACCAATAAAAAGATAATTTTCATGGCTAATGACCCTCAACACAACTGGCAAAAGATATTTTCTATAAAACATACACCCGCCTTTTTCTTCGTGCTGATGCAGAATCTCCCGCATCTTCCAGAGATATTTTTTTCTCTCAACCTTATCGCTTCTGAATGTGGTTTCCGAGTGATTGTATTATGAACACACTCATACAACCAGAGTCTATTTTCACATTCAGACCAAGTTCTGTTTTGTAGTCAAATAATACTAAATTGCAGCCACGTTGAATTCTCCACACTAATTTCTTCGACAATATCTTTGATTCCAAATTTTCACCAACGAGATTCAAGGTACCAATTGTTACCAAGGTTAACTGTTGCAGGAGTTTTTCTTTTTAATTTTGAAATATTTTCAGGAGGCAGACATTATCCGAAACCTCTCCTTCAGTCCTTCATTGTGGCAAGGATCTATGATTTAGAAACAATTATTTTCCCCATTTAAATCTCTTGCCCAGAGTAGGCGAATCGAGGATCAGATGACATGGGTTTAAGGTGAAGGGGGGGGGGGGGGAAGATTTAATAGGAATCTGAGGGGTGACCTTTCCGCACAATGGGTGGTGTATGTATGGAACGAGCTGCCAGAGGAGGTAGTTGAGGCAGGGACTATCCCAATGTTTAAGAAACATTTAGACTGGTACATGGATAGTCCAGGTTTGGAGGGATATTGGACCAAGCGCAGGCAGATGGGACTAGTGTAGCTGGGCGGTGTGGGCATGTTGGGCAGAAGGGCCTGTTTCCACACTGTATAACTCTATGACTCTATGGAACCTCAGACAAGTATTTTTTCCAATCATTGAATGTATACTCGTTGGAAAATTTAGGTGACAGTGTCTCCATTTTGGAAAAAAAAGTAAAGAAAATCATTTCATTGAAATGATCTTCTAATAGTAAGGTTTATTCTTGATTTTTTTTTTGAATGTAGTGGAGTATCGAGATACGAGTTAAGTAAACATTTCTGAACAGGCAACGGCATCAACACAGAAGCAAATTCAAATTGCAGAGCTGTGCAATATTAAAGCAAGATTCTCTCACAAAAATGGAAGTCAGATTATGATCATTTATCAGATACACCAAAGCAATGTCGTTTCTCAGATATTGATCGTATCGTGAAGCGTTTTTTTTTCTATGAGTTGTTCAAAACATATGCACATCTTGAACTTTAATAGCATAACACACACACACACACACACACACACACACACACACACACACACACACACACACACACACACACACACACACACACACACACACACACACACACACAGACACTCATGAGGCCATTAACTCTTCGTGTAGTATAAATATCTTTCCAGTGCATGAGACAAATGCAGTGCAGTTAAATTATTTCACTGCCAATTCTTCTGGAAAACAGAACAACACTTTGGTGCTTCTGAAGCCTTGCGAAAATAAATGTAAATAATAACCCGGCTAATCTTGCCAAATGCAATTCAATGTTAATCAATACTTATTCAGAATTATTTTAAAATCGATGCTACAGGCGAGCAGTGTAGTTTAACTTGTTGAACTTTCATTGTAAGAGGCAGCCATTTTAACCCAGCACTCTAGGTACGGTAGCCATTTTGACCCTTTGCATCTGAGCTACTGAGAGGTATACGTTTAAGAAGGAACTGCAGATGCTGGAAAAAGCTAAGGTGGACAAAAATGCTGGAGAAACTCAGCGGGTGAGGCAGCATCTATGGAGCGAAGGAATAGGTGACGTTTCGGGTCGAGACCCTTCTTCAGACCGACTTTGAATTGACACTTCTTCAGACTGAAAGAATTGACTTCTATAAACTGCCCCGAGTGTGCAGGGAGTGGATGAGAAAGCGGGATAACAGAATGAGTGTGTGAATGGGTCTCAGTGGGCCCAGGGTCCCGTTTCCATGCCGTTTCTTAAACCTAAAAGAACTAAAATCATTCAGCAACAAGCTATATGGTTGCACATCCATACAGTTTCATACTGTATGGTTTACAAGCTGGAAAGGGCACAGAGAAGATTTATGAGGATGTTGCCAGGACTTGAGGGCCCGAGCTACAGGGAGAGGCTGAGCAGGTGAGGATTCTATTCCTTGGAGCGCAGGAGGATGAGGGGTGATCTTAGAGAGGTGTACAAAATCACGAGAGGAATAGCTCGGGTAGACATACAGTCTCTTGCCAAGAGTTAGGGGAATCAAGAATCAGAGTATCGAATTATTCTTATAATGAGGCTCGTACAACGACGTAATCGGAGTCTGTCTTTATTTAGCAACTCCCTACAGCAGCTGCCTCGTGCTGCATCCCCGGGCCCTGCTGCTAGGCCTCTCTCCGGTTACGCCCACAGCCCCACCTTCAGGCCGGATGCCGTCACTGCAGCCTGACCACTGGCAGCAGAATAAAGGCATTCCTTACTCTATTATTCCATAATACCACATCTCCCTTTCTTTGAGAACAAAGGGTGGACTACCTTTGTCTCTGCAGGTCTTAAGGGGTTTATTCTGCCCTTTTGCTGAAAGACCTGTCCCTGATCAAATAAATCAATAAATCACCAATCAAGTCTCTGCGGCTTTCTAACCTCTCTCCCACACCTGGTCCGCACAGGCTCTGTGGTGGGGCCCTCTCTGCTGGGTGATGTTGTCACTGGTGGAGCTGGCTCTGGTGTAGGTGAATCTTCTCCCACCGGTGGCTCATCAGCATCGACTACCCCACTGTTGGTCTGCAGCGGCACCAAGTGATGCCGGTTCCTCCTCAGTGTGCCCTGAGGCACCTGGACGATATAAGAGCGAGGGGTGTTGTGTGTAGATAGCACTGTGCCCTGGACTCGTGCATCGGTGATCCACACATCCTCCCCAGGTACGAGTGGCTCCAGGTTTCTCGCTCCGTGCCTCTTGTCGAAGGATCTTGCGTCGTTCCTCCTCTTCTCCCTTTCTTTGGCCCCCAGCGCGTTGTAGTCAGGCAAAACTGGATTCAGCAGGGTTGGAAGGGCAGGAACTGTAGTGCGGAGGCGGCGCCCCATCAACAGCTCGGCCGGGCTATAGCCGTTCTGTAGAGGGGTTGCTCTGTAGGCCAGCAATGCAAGATATGGGTCTGATGCCTTTGTTAGCAGGTTTTTCACGGTTTGTACAGCGCGTTCCGCCTCCCCATTGCTCTGAGGAAACTTGGGGCTGCTCGTGATGCGCACAAAGCCATACTCTGCTGCAAAGGCTTTAAAGTGGCTACCTGAGAACTGGGGCCCATTGTCACTTTTAAGAAATTCCCCAATTCCATGACGACAAAACATGGATTTCAGGTGCACCACCACATCTGTGGACCTTGTGTGTGTCAGCAGCGCAACTTCCACATACCTTGAGAAATAATCTACTACTAGTAGATAAGTCTTGTTTTTCAGCGTGAACAGGTCAGCTCCCAAGGTTTGCCAAGGCCTGTCTGGCATCTCCGTTGGCATCAGCGGCTCTTTGACGTTCCTTCTCTCTTGGATGCAGGTTCTACATTTCAGCACCATGTCATTCAGCTGGCTGCTGAGTCCTGGCCACCATACCGTCTGTTTGGCCCGGCCCCTGCACTTTGTCACCCCCAGGTGTCCCTCATGTAGTCTCTGCAGCACATCACCTTGTAAGGCTGTTGGGATGACGAGTCTCGTGCCCCGCAGCAGCAGCCCATCGTGCACAGTCAGCACTGCTCTATCAGCCCAGTAATGTCTCAGCACTCCCTGCAGTTGGCTTTTGTCGGGCCACCCGTCTGTGCAGTACTCCATCAGTGCAGAGCATGTGCTGTCTGCCTTCAGGTGCTCACGTAGGCTGCTCAGATAATCTCCACTGACAGGAATGTTGCTGATGACAGAGTCTACATAGATGTTGGTGTCCTCTAATAGGCTTATGTCTGTGTGTGCTCTTGCGGCTCTCAGAGGAGCACGAGATAAGGTGTCGGCTGTCCACAGGCTTTTGCCAGGGACATGATTGACTGTATAGTTGTACCTCATGAGTCTCATCCTAAATCTTTGGATTCTTGGTGGGAGGTCATCCAAAGCTTTCCTTCCCAGCAGACTCACCAACGGCTTATGGTCAGTTTCCAGCTCGAATGGTCTTCCCAGGATGAAACAGCTGAACCTTTCACATGCCCACGTTGCAGCCAATGCCTCCTTCTCTACTTGAGCATAGCGCTGCTCTGTTGGCGTCATTGACCTGGACGCATATGCCACAGGTGACCACATGGCATCGCTCTTCTGCAGCAGGACTGCCCCCAGGCCAAAGGAAGAAGCATCAGCAGAGATCTTTAAAGCACTGTTTGGGTTGTATAATGTGAGCACTGGTGTGGATGACAGCTCTGTTTTTAACTGATCAAAGGCGGCCTGCTGCTCTGTCCCCCAGTACCAGTGGTTCTTCTTGGACAGCAGGTCTCGTAGCACTTTGTCTTTTTCAGCCAGGTTAGGCAAGAAGCGGCCCAGCTGATTGACCATGCCCAGAAAACTCCTGAGTTCGCTGACATTTTTGGGTGCATCCATCTCTTGTACTGCTCTCGTCTTCTCTGGATCTGGCTTCACTCCATCTGCTGAAATCACATGACCCAGGAATCTGACTGTGTGGCGTGTGAGCTCACATTTGTCCATGTTGAGCGTAATGCCGGCCTTTTGTGCCTTCTTTAGCACCGCATGTAGCCGCACATCATGCTCCTCCTGCGTCTGTCCCCAGACCAGGATGTCGTCCATGTGACACAGTACCCCCTCCAGGCCACCGGTCACTTCTGTCACCATCATCCTTTGAAAGTGCTCGGGGGCTGATGCTATGCCAAAGGGTAGACGGTTAAAATAGTAGCGCCCATAAGGCGTGATGAAGGTGGTGTATTTGGCAGACTCTTTTGTCAATGGTACTTGCCAAAAGCCCATGTTGGCATCTAATTTGCTGAAGACTGTTGCACCAGCTAGCATGCCCAGAGTGTGCTCGACAGAAGGCAGGATAAACTTTTCTCTGCATACTGATTCATTCATCATTGTGAAATCCACACAAATGCGAACATCACCTGCTTTTTTCGGCACCACCACCATCCCGGCACACCAATCAGTCGGCTCCTCAATCTTGGTGATTACGCCCATCTTCTCCATACGGTCTATCTCCTCCTTCACTTTTCCCATAAGCGGCAGAGGGACTCTGCGTGGTGTGTGGAGAGAGAAGGGCACAGCCTCTGGCTTTAATTTAATTGAGTATGGCCTCAGAACAAGACCCAAGCCGCTACACAGCTTCGGATATTGTTGTTTCATTGATTCCATGGTGATGCTGTCAACCCTGCACACAAGCTGAAGCTGTTCTATGGCAGGCCTTCCCAACAGTGCAGTGTGCAGGTCTTTTACTACATAAATGTTCTCTATGGCTGTCTTTTTGCCTCTGCGCAGTGTTTCTCTGGCTACACCTAGGACAGAGAGTGCATTGCCCCCTGGCCCAAACAACGGGCGTGTCGGCACTGCCAGGCGCTTCACATCATGCCCCCCTGTAATGTCATGGTACACCTCGGCTGGCATGGCGGTGACATCAGCACCAGTGTCTATTTTAAAGCACACTTTTTTTTGTCTCACTTGTAGCTGCACCGTCCACGGGTCTTTTCCAGCATCCACGGCTCCCAGGAAAAAGCTCTCTTCTTCCTCTGTAGTGACAGCATTCAGAGATTTTGCACTGTTTCTGCACACTTTGCCATAATGTCCCTTTTTGCCACAGTTGTGACACACAGCATCTTTAGCAGGGCATTCCCATTTTCCATGCGAGGGCATTTTTCCACATCTATAACAGGCCTTTGAACCTGGCTGTGGCCGTATATTAAGTTTATTTTTGCCTGGTGTTTGTGCTTGTGGCTGAGGCTTTGAGGGAAATTTGGGTTTTCTGTAGCTTTTAGCATGCACAGCATCAACATTTGAGCACTTGCTAGCACCGCCATTTTCTCCTCTTAAGTCAGACCGCTGTCGTCTAACTTCTTCAGACTGCCTTGTCTTTGTTATCGCAGTTCCAAGGGTTAGGTCTCTGTCTAGCTGTAGCTTTTCTGACAATGAGACGTTTCTCAGCCCGACCACTAACCTGTCGCGGATCAGCTCGTTCTGTAACTGTCCATAGTTGCAGTGTTCAGCTAATCCGTATAGAGCAGTGATGAAGGAATCCACCGTTTCTTCTGGCAGTTGCACACGCTGATTGAACTTGGCTCTTTCGTAGATTACATTCTTTTTAGGCACAAAAAATGCATCAAAGCCAGCCTTAACATCCGTGTACACCTTCCTCTCATCTGCAGTTAGCGTTAGCCCCTTTAGCACATCTTCGGCTTCATCACCCATGCAGTACACTAACGTGTTCACCTGGTTTACTTCCGACGTTGCGTTTAAGTTGCTTGCAAGCCGAAAGCGGTCGAATCTCCTGATCCAACGCTCCCATTCTTGAGGCTTGGTAAAATCGAATGGCTCTGGAGGTTGTATTGTGAACGTAGCAGTTGGTGTAGGTTGCGCCATATCTGCCAGCTCATCTCACCTTTCTCCGCCAAAACGATACACTTTTTTTTTTCGCTTACAAGTATCCCGTTTCTGACACCATATCGAATTATTCTTATAATGAGGCTCGTACAACGACGTAATCGGAGTCTGTCTTTATTTAGCAACTCACTACAGCAGCAGCCTCGTGCTGCATCCCCGGGCCCTGCTGCCAGGCCTCTCTCCGGTTACCCCCACAGCCCCACCTTCAGGCCGGATGCCGTCACTGCAGCCTGACCACTGGCAGCAGAATAAAGGCATTCCTTACTCTATTATTCCATAATACCACAAGAGGACGTAGGTTTAAGGTGAAGGTTGAAGGACTTAACAGGAACTTGAGGGGTAATTTTTTCACACAAAAAAAGGGTGGTGGGTGTATGGAACGAGCTCCCAGAGGAGGTAGTTGAGGCAGATAATATCACAACATTGAAGAAACATTTGGACAGGTACATGGATAGGACAGGTTTGGAGGGATATGGACCAAACGTGGGCAGGTGGGACGAGTGTAGATGGGACATGTTGGTCGGTATGGGCAAGTTGCGCGCAGCATGACTGTAACCGTGTGGTATACTCCCTCTGACGTCCACCTACATTCTGTGAATAGAATGGATGTAAGGGGCAGAGCACACAAAATGCACCATCTCGATTATATAAAGCTGCTAATTGAAGATGAAGTTATAATTTTTCGCCATTTAGTCCCACCCCTACTATTCCTCTTCCTTTGATCAGTAGGGGCGTGTGATATTCAGTAATCATATCCTGAATAACTTCTTTCAGCGCTGGTACTAAAATAAAGTAGTGAAAGAAATATAACATCTGTCGGCACTGGGCGTGTACTCGCTGGAGTTTAGAAGGACGAGGGGGGGACCTCATTGCAACATACCGAATAGTGAAAAGCCCGGATAGAGTGGATGTGGAGAGAATGTTTCCACTAGTGGGAGAGTCTAGGACCAGAGGAAACAGCCTCAGAATAAAAAGACTTTCTTTTAGGAAGGAGATGAGGAGGAATTTCTTTAGTCGGAGGGTGATGAATCTGTGGAATTATTGCTACAGAAAGTGTGGAGGCCGTCAATGGATATTTTTAAGGCAGAGATAGATAGATCGGTCCGCAATAACCAACTTGACCTCCCGGTGGCTCAGCACTTCAACTCCTCCTCCCATTCCGTATCTGACCTCTCTGTCCTGGGTCTCCTCCATGGCCACAGCGAGCAACACCGTAAATTGGAGGAAATGCACCTCATATTCCGCTTGGGCAGTCTACATCCTGGGGGCTTGAACATTGAATTCTCCCAATTCTGCTAGCCCTTGCTGTCCCCTCCCCTTCATCAGCCCTCTGGTTGTCTCCTCCCCTCCCCCAGCCCTCGGGCTCCTCCTCCGCCTTTTTCCTTTTTTCCTTTCTTCTCCCCACCCCCTATCAGTCTGAAGAAGGGTTTCGGCCCGAAACGTTACCTATTTCCTTCGCTCCATAGATGCTGCTGCACCCGCTGAGTTTCTCCAGCATTTTTGTGTACCTATAGATAGATTCTTGATTAGTACGGGTGTCAGAGGTTACGGGGAGAAGGCAGGAGAATGTGGTTGAGAGGGAAGGATAGATCGCCATGATTGAATGGCAGAGTAGACTTGATGGGTCGAATGGTCTAACTCTTCTCCTATCACTTGTGATCTTATAACATTACTCTGGTTACTCTGAGTTGGATATTTTAAGAAATGGCAATAAAAAAAAAACACATTTAGTTATATAATTTGGCTACATTTCTTGTGACACAAATTTACAAATCAAGTCAGGGGCAGAAAACAAAATGAAAACTTTTGTTGTCTCATTTGAGTTGCTGATTCTGCTGTAATGTTTTTCTGTTCCAAAATGACACATTTTTGAGAATCATTGCGCATAACTGCGTGAAAGTTCATAGAAATCAAATTCTTGGTTCTGTTTATTAAGTTCTCTGAACGACTCATTTTCAAATTGGCTGGCCTCTGTATGACAAATCTAGGTGATATCTTGCAACTCTCCCTAGAACTGCTTCACGATTTCTTGAAATTAATTCCTCTACGTTTCCACGAGCAGGCAATTCAGGTCGCTTAAAAGTAACGCAAAAACAATTTCCAAGCTTGTGATTCCGCACACATAATGTCACCTGATGAATCTAATTCTCAAATATCGGGCCGCGTAGAACATAGAACAGTACAGCACAGGAACAGGCCCTTCGGCCCACAATGTCCGTGCCGAACATGATGCCAAGACCAACTTTTTTTAATGTAAGAAGGAACTGCAGGTGCCGGTTTAAACCGAAGATAGACACAAAAAGCTGGAGTAACTCAGCGGGACAGGCAGCATCTCTGGAGAGAAGGAATGGGTGACGTTACGGGTCGAGACCCTTCTTCAGACACATTTAGTTTAATATCACACTATATAATAATGTTCGCCCCAATGGCACATGTGGAATTTAGTTTAGGTTAGTTTAGTTTAGAGATACAGCACGGAAACATGCCCTTCTGCCCATCGACCAGCGATCACCACACACTAACACTATTCTACACACACAAGGAACAATGTACAATTTGTACCAAAGCCAATTAACCTGCAAACCTGAAGATGGACGCAAAAAGCTGGAGTAACTCAGCGGGACAGGCAGTACCTCTGGAGAGAAGGAATGGGTGACGTTTTTTGAAAGGTCTCGTCCCGAAACGTCACCCTTCTCTCCAGAGATGCTGCCTGCCCCGCTGAGTTACTCCAGCTTTTTGTGTCTATCTTCAGAGTAAACTGGCATCTGCAGTTCCGTCTTACACATTTAACCTGCAAACCTGCACGTCTTTAGAGTGTGGGAGGAAATCGGAACAGCCAGAGAAAACACGCGCAGGTCACAGGGAGAATGTACAAACTCTGTGCAGATAATACCTGTGGTCAGGATTGAAACCCAGTCTCTGGCGCTACAAGGCAGCAACTCAACCTCTGCGCCACCGTGCCGCTCTAAAATCTTATCTGTCCACATATAATCCATATCCCTCCATTCCCTGCAAATCCATGTGCCTATCTAAAAGTCCCATGAATCACTATTGTATCTGCCTCCACCACCATCCCTGGCAGCGTATTCCTGGCACCCACCACCCTCTGTGTAAAAAAACCCAACTTGCCCCCCTCCCTCTCCCTCGATAGACGCGCCTGCGAGTTGAGGGTTATGCGTGAGTGGATAGGGCAGGGATGGGGTAAAAGGAGCGAATGAATAATATTTATATAATATCAAAGGGGGTGGGTGTGTGTGTGTGTGTGTGTGTGTGTGTGTGTGTGTGTGTGTGTGTGTGTGTGTGTGTGTGTGTGTGTGCGTGCGTGCGTGCGTGCGTGCGTGCGTGTGTTTTTTTGTTTTGTTTTTTGCCGCAGGCCGATCTTTCCCCCCCCCCCACACTTGTTCTAGTCTCCTTTTATCTTTGCCCCTCTCACCTTAAAGCTATACCCACTGCTAATTAATATTTTCATAAATGGAAATGGAATTCCACATTGCTACATATTGCAGTTTTAAATGTGAATTCCCAGTGATTGTCCTCTGGAAATGGAAATGCCTTTGAGAGATTTGGCTGCAGAGTTCAGAGTCCATAACTGGAAAAGACACTTTGGCATGAACTGAGAATCTTAGCTTTCAGTAATGGGCGGCACAGCGGTAGAGTTGCTGCCTTACAGCGCCAGGGACCCGGGTTCGATCCCGACTACGGGTGCAACATTTTTTTTGTCGCCGCTGGGTTTTGAAATGTTCAAAATCGTTCAACGACCCTGATACATCAGTCAATGACGCCGGCAGTCGCCGAAAAAAATCACCAAGTGGGACAGGCCCTTTGGTGTACAGGGCGATCGTTGGTAGGGCGCGGACTCGGTGGGCTCGGAAGGACCTGTTTTTGTGCTGAATCTCGAAACTAAACTGAAATAAACTAAATGGCAGAACTTACGTGACGTGGTGTTAGCTAATTTTCTTGGTGAGGCCATCATTTACTGTAGATCCTCCACCATTTCATAGTAACCTTTGGTCTGCTATCATGCGTTTCCATCTGCCCACTTTGTAAAACTGATGCAATTTGCTGATTACGGAGTTTGAACTTGCGTTGCTAAAGAAAATAGTATAATGTGCTGATGAGTGCAATATTGTAGGGTTCTGTTGCATCCCTCTGTGTTTGAATGTACTGGTTAACAACTTCCCACTAAATGTAGGTGTTTGTCACATCAATTGGGGCGGCACGGTGGCGCAGCGGTAGAGTTGCAGCCTCACGGCGCCAGAGACCCGGGTTCAATCCTGACTGTGGGTGCTGTCTGTGCGGAGTTTGTACGTTCTCCCCGTGGAGGTTAGAAAGGAGCAGGATAGGTCAGGTCAGGGGACCATCTAATCCTGTGCTACCTGCTCCATGGTCGGATAATCGGCGACTAAACCGTGTCCCCCACCTGGTTTTCCAGGTGAGGAGGGGGCTGTGGACCCCCAGCACGACCAAAAACCAAGACCTGTCAAAGGGCGGATGAGCTTCTAGCGAGCCAACGGACATCCACACTTCAGTAGAAGTTGCGATCACTGTCGTATGTAGCATTGTAGGTAGAAGGTACAGGAGGAGCCTGAAGACAGCAATGGCCAGGTTCAGGAATACCTGCTTCCCCACAGCCATCAGGCAATTAAACTTGGCTCGGACAAAACTCTGAACATTAATAGCCCATTATCTGTTATTTGCACTTTATCAATTTATTTATTCATGTGTGTATATATTTATATAATGGTATATGGACACACTGATCTGTTTTGTAGTCAATGCCTACTATGTTCTGTTGTGCTGAAGCAAAGCAAGAATTTCATTGTCCTATCAGGGACACATGACAATAAACTCTCTTGAATCTGAATCTTGTAAGGAATGATGATATAGCACACACACACACACCAAAATCCTGTACTTCCAGCGGTGGAAGTCCGCAGGAACTGGAGGACAGAGATGTGTGGTGCGTCCGTCACCGTTCCCGTCGGAAACCAGCACCACTGCGTCGCTAATGTTGTCAACGGTGATGGCCTTTTCATTCAATGCCTCCTATTGTCCACCTCCTTTTGGACTCCCCCGGATGGCCTTACACCCTCTCTAGACCTTTTGATTCACATTCTCCCCCCACCCTGGTCATCCGACCAGTTCCACTGTTCACACCCGTGTATCCCTCTCATGAGCACACCTTCCCCAGCTAACAATGGGCCACCCTCCACCCTTCACCCTTCCTGAGGTCATCTGTTGTTGGCCCCAAATTATGCTGACCTTTTCGCACCTGCAGTCTACGCCCTCACTTCTACTTTCAGTCTGAAGAAGAGTTCCAACCTAGAACGTCACCTATTTCTTTCCCCCAGAGATGCTGCCTGACCCGCTGAGTTACTCCAGCACTTTGCGCCTATTTTCCATACACGAATACATCAGGTAAGCCCGACAGAAAATTAATAGAGTGCAGAACAGAAAGCGCAAATTAATTTTAAAAAAAGTGCAAGGGCCGCAATGAGGCAGACTGGAAGATTGGAAGTCCATTCATCGCAAATGAGTGGTCATAGTCATAGAGTCCTACAGCGTGGAATCAGGCCCTTTGACTCAACTTTCCCACACCGACCAGCATGTCCCAGCTACACTAGCCCCAGCTGCCTGCGCTTGGTCCATATTCCTCCAAATCTGTCATATCCATGTACCTGTCTAACAGTTTCTTACACATTGAGATAGTCCCTGCCTCAACTACCTCCTCTAGCAGCTTGTTCCATACACCCACCACCCTTTGTGTGAAAACGTTACTCCTCAGATTCCTATTAAATCTTTCCCCCTTCACCTTAAACCTATGTCCTCTGGTCCTCAATTCACCTACTCGGGGGAAGGTTCTTGATTCCACTGTTTTGGGTAAAAGACTCTATGCAATTACCCAACCTGTTCCCCTCGTGTTCTTTATAACATCTCTATAAGATCACCCCTCAGCCTCTTGCGCTCCAAGGAATAAGATGCTAGCCTGCCCAACTTCTCCCTGTAGCTCAGGCCCCCCTCGAGTCCTGGCAACATACATGTAAATCTGTAAATGGTAAACAGGCTTGTAAATGGTGGGACTTGTAAATCTGTGCCACATTTCCTTAAACCCCTGTCCCACGGTACGAGTTCATTCCAAGAGCTCTCCCGAGTTTGCCCTGATTCGAACTCGGAGATTTACGGTAATGGCCACTCGTCGGTACTCGGGGCTCTCATGGACATTTTTCATCATGTTGAAAAATCTTCACGAGTCTTCCCGTGCTTACCTGCCGTTAGCGCTAAGAGCCGTCCCCGAGCTCCGACGTACCCGCTACGTTCATTCTCCGTGCTTACCACGAGTTTGATTTTTTTTTTTGACTCAGGAGAGCTCTTGGAATGAACTCGCACCGTGGGACAGGGCTATTAGCCTTCTGGGGAAGTAGAGGCGTTAGTGAGACTTTATCCTCAATGCGTTTGGACTGGAATAAGTTTCTAGTGACATTCACACCTACGAAAATGGTAATTGAAAACCTGGTATTTAACAGCAATATTAGTTTAATGGTCATGATTTAACGGACCCAGTTTTAAAAGAGCATTTTGTTGGACGGAATGCATTAATTTATAATCATCGCTGGAGACCTGGGTTCGATCCCGACTACGGGTGCTGTCTGTACGGAGTTTGTACGTTCTCTCCCCGTGCCTGCTGGTTCTTCTCTCCAAGATCTCTTGCGTTCGTACCTCGTGGGTTTCTCCAGATCTTTGTTCCTCCTCACTCCAAAGACGTGCAGGTTTGTCGGTTAATTGGCTTGGTATATATGTAATATATATGTTAAATAGTCCCCAGTGTGTGTAAGACAGTGCTAATGTGTGCGGGGATCATTGGTCGGCAAGGACCAGATGGGCCGAAGGGCCTGTTTCCGCGCTGAATCTCAAAACTAAACTAAAACTAAACTACAACAGAAATGATACTGAACGACACAGGGATTTAAAAATAAGTTGCACGTTCCCCCCGTGACCGGGTGGGTTTCTTCCGGATGCTCCGGTTTCCTCCCACATCCCAAAGTCGTGCAGGTTTGTAGGCTGATCGTCCCTCTGTAAAACTGCCGCTATTGTGTGGGAAGTGGATGAGCAACACAGATCGGGTGTGAACGGGCGAGTAATGGCCATCGTGGACTCGGTGGGCCTGTTTCCATGCCCTGTCTGTAGACCAGAGTACAAACAAACGCACGCTACCATATTGTGTGAGCCTACCACAACCAGGGAGCAGGTCCTGAATCACCGATGACCCTCGAACTATCCTTTGCTGGCTTTACCTTGCACTAAACGTTAAGGGCCTGTCCCACTTGGGCGTCATTTGCGCGTCACGCAGATGGTGCAAGAAGATTTTGTACATCCCAAAATCCTGGGGCGCCACGCGCGACCGCTGGTCACTGCCTACGTCACCACGCACGTTACAACGCGCTCGTCGTGCGTCGTGACGCGTAAATGATGTCGCGTAAATGACGCGCAAATGACCCCCAAGTGGAACAGGCCCTTTATTCCCTTATCATGTATCTGTACGCTGTAAATGGCTCGATTGTAAAGGCTCTGTCTTACCTGTTTGCGGTCATTGGCGGTGAAGCGCGGCTTCGCCTGTAGAGGGGACCGCACGGCAATGGCGAGAGCGCCGAGCCTATCCACAGGAGCGCCGCACGGATGCTGCGCGGGGGCCGAGTGATTCATATACGGCGGGTCCCACGTGCTTGCGGTAAGTAAAAAAAAGGGCGGGCCGACTGCGATGACGTCGGCCGCCGCACGTGACTCACCAGCGGCGGCTGTGGCGGCGGCCGTCCTGATCGCGGCGCTGTAGCGGTGGCTGTGCCTGCGGCCGTGCCGCACACGTGCCTCACTGGCGGAGGCTGTGGCAGTGGAAATTTGACGCACGGCGGCGGCCCGTGCGGGCGGCCGTGCCGCACTCGTGCATCACTGGTGGAGGTTGTGCGGTAAGAATATAGTTTGCAACAGTGTAGGTTTTATTTTAGCACCGTGCGGTGTTGGGAACACCGACGCACGGCCCCGGAATTGTGCGTTCTCACGAGTGCGCGGTCTATGGCGGCAGATTCTTCCCGTTTCGCCACCAATGACCGCAGACTCGTGAGACAGGCCTTTTAGCATGTATTGTCTTTCCGCTGAGTGGTTAGCACGCAACAAAAGCCTTTCACTGTACCCCGGTACACGTGACAATAAACTAAACTGACTAAATGGGGCCTTCAAGGGTCAAGAGTGTTTTATGGTCATGAGTCCAGGATAGAACAAAGAATTTCTTACTTGCAGCAGCACAACAGAATATGTAAACATAATGCTTTTTGTCGACTCCATTAGTAAACTCCAAACCAAGCTAAACCAAGCCAAACTATGCTGAACTGAACTAGACTAAACTAAACTAATCTAAACTGAATTAAACTAAACTAAACTGATCCAAACAAAACTAAACGTTATACCCTTTATCCAGTTTCTATATCAACCTCTGTTGATAGCTATCATCGCTCAGTTTGATATTGATCAGAAGTGACCCAAATATGAAACCACCCCTTCATCATGATGCTCGCACTTTTCATAAAGTTTCACACCAGGTTGCATCGTTGGGAAGATAACTTTGTTGTGAAGCAAAGTACCTTGTGGTTCAGAGTGACCTCATGCACGCCACACAATATTTTTCCCACCTACCTGACGGTGACTTGCTTCCCTTGTGCATGATGTTTCTTCCCAGCTGTTCTCAGGCAACTGAACCGCCCCTACCTGCCATGTGGTGGATGGGTGGTGAATGTGTGGAATTCATCGCCACAGACGGCTGTGGAGGCCAGGTCAAGGGATATCTTTAAGGCAGAGATAGACGGATTCTTGATTAGTACGGGTGACAGGGGTTATGGGGAGAAGGCAGGAGAATGGGGAGAGATAGATCAGCCATGATTGAATGGAGCAGTAGATCCAATGGACTGGATGGCCTAATTTTGCCTCTTTCATGAACTCACCAAAAATTAGAGAGCAGTCCTGAGCTCCCATCTACCTCATTGGAGACCCTCGGACTATCTTTGATCGGATTTACTGGCTTTATCTTGCACTAAACCTTATTCACATTATTCCCTTGATCAATTCTTGCTATTGAGGGAGTGCAGCGTAGGTTTACAAGGTTAATTCGCGGGATGGCGGGACTGTCATATGCTGAGAGAATGGAGCAGCTGGGCTTGTACACTCTGGAGTTTAGAAGGATGAGAGGATATCTCATTGAAACCAATAAGATTGTTCAGGGCTTGGACACGCTAGAGGCAGGAAACATGTTCCCGATGTTGGGGGGGGAGTCCAGAACCAGGGGCCACAGTTTAAGAATAAGGAGTAAGCCATTTAGAACGGAGACGAGGAAACACTTTTTCTCACAGAGAGTGGTGAGTCTGTGGAATTCTCTGCCTCAGAGGGCGGTGGAGGCCGGTTCTCTGGATACTTTCAAGAGAGAGCTAGATAGGGCTCTTGAAAATAGCAGAGTCAGGGGATATGGGGAGAAGGCAGGAACGGGGTACTGATTGGGGATGATCAGCCGTGATCACATTGAATGGCGGTGCTGGCTCGAAGGGCCGAATGGCCTACTCCTGCACCTATTATCTGTTGTTTATTGTACCCTTTATCCTGTTACTGTACACTAAGGATGGCTTGATTGTAATTGTGTATATCCTTTTCACTGGATGGACTACACACAACAAAAGGCTTTTGTTACATGTTACCTGTGACAATAATATACTCAACTAAACTATGTCATGTTTCAAGTTGGGATGTAGTCAGGGAGAGTATTGAGTGTAGAAGTTGGGCGGTCATGATATGGTTGTATGAGACGTTGTTGAGGCCACATTTAGAGTATTGTGTTCAGTTTTGGCCACCATGTTATAGGAAAGATGTTGTCAAGCTGGAAAGGGTGCAGAGAAGATTTACGAGGATGTTGCCAGGACTCGAGGACCTGAGCTATAGGGAGAGGTTTGAGCAGGCTGGGACTTTATTCCTTGGAGTGCAGGAGGATGAGGGGCGATCTTATAGAGGCGTAGAAAATCATGAGAGGAATAGATCGGGTAGATGCACAGAGCCTCTTGCCCAGAGTAGGGGAATCGAGAACCAGAGGACATAGGTTGTAAGTGAGGGGTGCAAGATTTAACAGGAATCGGAGAGGTAACTGTTTCACACAAAGGGTGGTGGGTGTATGGAACTAGCTACCGGATGAGGGAGTTGAGGCAGGGACTATCGCAACGTTTAAGAAACAGTTAGACAGGTACATGGATAGTAGACAAAAGTGCTGGAGAAACTCAGCGGGTGCAGCAGCATCTATGGAGCGAAGGAAATAGGCAACGTTTGGGCCAAAACCATTCTTCAGACTGGTACATGGATAGGACAGGTTTAGCGGGATATGGGCCAAACGCAGGCAGGTGGGACTAGTGTAGATAGGGCAGGTTGGACGGTGTGGGCAAGTTGGGCCAAAGGGCCTGTTTCCACGCTGTATCACTCTAAGACTACGACTCTATATCCAGCATCTGCATTTTTTTTCCTTTTACACACTCTACACAGGGTGGCCATTTTATGAATGAATATATTCTCTCTTATCAGTGTTAATGTTGATAATGTTCATATTGAGAAGCTTCGATGGAAGTCCCCAGTCTCAATCTAAATGTGTTGCCGAATCTTTAGCAAACTTATCTCTAAGATCTATCTGACACAACCTCAGCGCAATGCATCGGTAGACCGGACAAAATGTTTACATTTCCTCTGCTTAATGAAGTGGACCGTTAACCTACACTATGCCCTTCAGAGACCAAGGCCAGCTTTGAGCTGAGTCTGCGGGTCTGGTACAGACAGAGCAGAAGGCGTGTATATTCAAAAATATTTTGATAATTGTGATAAAATGTCTCGGTCATCAATCATAATTGGTGGTCTTAAGTCTTAAGGCAAGTTGGGCCGAAGGGCCTGTTTCCATGATGTATGGCAATCAGCCATCTGACCCTTGGAGCACCCGGAGAAAACCCACGCATGTCACGGGGAGAACGTATAAACTCCGTACAGACAGCACCCGTAGTCAGGATCAAACCCGGGTCTGCAGTGCTATGAGGCAACGACTGTACCCGCTGCGCCACCGTGCCGCCCTTCCAATCAGCCATCTGACTCTTGGACACAAACACAACGCCAACCTCGGCAACTATGAACTTCTGCAGTTTAAGAAAGAACTGCAGATGCTGGAAAAATCGAAGGTGGACAAAAATTGCTGGAGAAACTCTATGCCGGAAGGAAATAGCCCTTCCTTCGCTCCATAGATGCTGCCTCACCTGCTGATATGAGTTGCTCCAGCATTTTTGTCTACCTTCCTTGTCATGTTTCTTACCATCAACATGGTGCGGCACGGTGGCGCAGCACTAGAGCTACTGCCTTACGGCGCCAGAGACCCAGGTTCGATCCCGACTACAGGTGCTTGTCTGTACGGAGTTTGTACGTTCTCCCCGTGACCTGCGTAGATTTTCTCCGAGATCTCCTCCCGCACTCCAAAGACGTACAGGTTTGCAGGTTAATTTGGATTGGTATAAATGTAAAATTGTCCCTAGTGTGTGTGTGTGTGTGTGTAGGGTAGTGTTCGTGTGCGGGGATCGCTGGTCAGCGTGGACTCGGTGCGCTGAAGGGACTCGGTGCGCTGAATGCATGCAAACACCAGAGGGCACAACCTCCTAATAAAAGGACGTACCTTTAGTACCGAGCAGGTAAACATGGAAACATAGAAAATAGGGTGCAGGAGTAGGCCATTCGGCCCTTCGAGCCAGCACCACCATTCAATATGATCATGGCTGATTATCCAGAATCAGTACCCCTGATCAGTACCCCTGAGGTTCTATCGCAATATTTCAGAAACATTTGGACAGGTACATGGATAGGACAGGTTGTGAGGGATATGGGCCAAACGCAGGCAGATGGGACTAGTGTAGATGGGACTAGTGTAGATGGGACATGTTGGCCGGTGTGGGCAAGGTGCGCCAAAGGGCCTGTTTCCACGCTGTATCACTCCATGACTTTAAATGGGCGAATTTCTTTATCCAGCAGATGGTGAATCTGTGGAATTTATTGTGACTGACGGCTGTGGAGGCCAAGACACAATGTATTTTTAAGATTGTGAATTAGTACGGGTGTGGGGGGTTATGGGGAGAAGGCAGGGGAATGGGGTTGAGAGGGAGAGATAGATCAGCCGTGATTGAACGGCAGAGTAGACTTGATGGGCCGAATGGCCTAATTCTGCTCCTATCCTATGTCTAACCCAAACTCATTTGCAATTTATTAAAGGAATCTTTGAAGGATTCATTATCAATAAAATAGTGTCCAATAAAGAGAGTGAGAAATATAGTTGTTAAAGAGAGTGAGAAATATATCATTATTATATTGAATATTATTACAAGCATTAATATTATAATACATTATTACCTAGGCAATCAATAAGTGCTGATTCTACACAAATGAAACTCCTTCCACACTGGGAACATTGCACAGAACACATCGTTTAGCAACTATTATCATGTAGAATCAGCCCTACAAAATAATTTATTGTATAGAGGAGTATAACGTCATGAAGGGAATAGAGATGGTGAAAGTACATAGTCTTTTACCCAGGGTAGGGGAATCAAGAACCAGGAGACAGAGGTTTAAGGTGAGATGGGTGTGATTTGTCACATCTGTGGAGTCTTTTAAGTTCCTTGGCACCATCATGTCCAAGGCCTTAAGTGGGGGGCCACCATCGACTCCACAGTCAAAAAGGCCCAACAGAGGATGTACTTCCTGCGGCAGCTGAGGAAGCACAATCTGCCACAGGCAATGACGGTCCAATTCTACACGGCCATCGTAGAGTCTGTCCTCACCTTCTCCATCATGGTCTGGTTTGACTCAGCCACCAAGCACGACACCCGGAGGCTGCAGCGAATCGTCCGATCAGCTGAGAGGTTATTGAACCTTCTGAATTTATCTCTGAATTTATGGTCGGCAGGGCAGTACTCTGCATATCGCCAACTTGGCTGCAACATCCCCCCCCCCCCCCATTGACGACTGTACACTGCAAGGGCCAGGAAGTGAGCGGGTAAGATCATCTCTGACCACTCTCACCCTGGCCACAAACTCTTTGAATCACTTCCCTCTGGAAGGCGACTCCGGACTGTCAAAGCTGCCACAGCCAGACACAAAAACAGCTTTTTTCACGAGTAGTAGCTCTACTCAATAACCAAAAGTCTGTAGCCTCCTTTTGCTCTGGTATTTTATTTAATTCGCATGTTTAAACTATAATGTTTTATTATTAATGTTTTAATGTTTTATGTTTTATTCTTAATGGTTTACTCTATGTCGTGTTGTTACTTGTGAGCGGAGCACCAAGGCAAATTCCTTGTATCTGTACATACTTGTCCAAAAACATATTCATTCATTTAATAATTTATTCATTTAATAGGAATCTGAGGGGCAATTTTGTCGCTCAGGGGGTGATGGGTGTGTGGAACGAGCTGCCAGAGGAGGTGGTCGAGGGAGGGACTATAACACAGTCAAAGAACATTTGGACATGTACATGGATGGGGAAGGTTGTAAGGTTTGTGGTCATAGGTGGGCAAATGGGACCAGCTTTGATGGTCAAGCACAGACCAGTGGGCCGAAGGGCCTTTTTAAGCTCTGTACAACTCTAAGTGGACTCTTGCCATCAAATAGTAAACCTGTCCGATATATGCAAACACAGACCCAATTGTAATCAATTAATGGAAACATGAGTTGGTGTTGGAAAGAACTGCAGATGCTGGTTTAAATCAAAGGTAGACACAAAATGCTGGAGGAACTCAGGGGGCCAGGCAGCATCTCTGGAGAGAAGGAATGGGTGACCTTTCAGGTCGAGACCCTTCTGCAGACTGAGTTAACTGGCTTGGTATAAATTAAAAAAAATTGTCCCTAGTGTAGGATGGTGTTAATGTTTAAGAAGGAACTGCAGATGCTGGAAAATCGAAGGTAGACAAAAGTGCTGGAGAAACTCAGCGGGTGCGGCAGCGTCTATGGAGCGAAGGAAATAGGCGGAAGGAAATAGCCCTTCCCTCCATAGATGCTGCCGCACCCGCTGAGTTTCTCCAGCACTTTTGTCTACCTAGGATGGTGTTAATATGTGGGGCTTACTGGTCGACACGGACTCGGTGGGCCAAAGGGCCTGTTTCCGCACTGTATCACTGAACTAAACTGAACTAAACTGAACTAAACTGAACTAAACTGAACTAAACTGAACTAAACGTATTTATTTAACAACAATCCAAGCTTCTGAAGCATCAATGCATCTTCAGAGCCTCACGGAGAGATGCTCGTAAACAGGTTCCATGTGTATTTCTTTGTTTAATTGTTTTACAACCCCAGTCTATATGTTCTGTGGGCTTGGCAGGTAGCATTGCGTAATGTGTGGTCGAGAGGAATTAAACTGCCATCTCTTTTACATGCGTTCGATGTTTACGAGTTGGAAAAGAAAGGATGATTTCTTTTCGTAACAGGGAAATGACTCCCGGTTGCCAAACACTTCAACTCCCCCTCCCATTCCCACACTGGCCTTTCTATCCTGGGCCTCCTCCATTGTCAGAGCGAGGCCCAGCGCAAATTGGAGGAACAGCATCTCATATTTCGCTTGGGCAGCTGACACCCCAGCAGTATGAACATTGACTTCTCTAACTTCAAGTAACCCTTGCTTTCCCTCTCTCTCTGTCCCCCCCTCATCCTAGATCTCCGACCAATCTGATTGTCTCCCCGATTAAATTGTATCTCTGTTTGCCTCATTGTCACCTTCCCCCAGCTAACAACGATCCAATCTACACTTTCCTTGAACTCATCAACTTTGATGTCTCGCCTTTACACCTTACCCTTCCTTATCTCTGTGCCTCGCCCCCCCCCCCCCGAATCTCAGTCTGAAGAAGGGGCTCTACTAGGATTGCTCCATTTTCAGAGCTAGTACAGACTCAATGGACTAAATGGCCTCATCTGTGATGATCTCAAAACCGAGTTCAAGATTGCTGGCGATTGCAGGGATCAGGAGATGTGGGGAGAGAGCAAGAAGGTGGAACTGGGGGGAGAACAGCCATGAGGAATGACAGGAAGGGTCTCCACCCGAAACTTCACCCGTTCCTTCCCTCCAGAGATGTTGCCTGGCCCGCTGGGTTTAGTTTAGTTCAGTTTACTTTAGAGAGACAGCGCAGAAACAGGCCCTTCGGCCCACCGGGTCCGCGCCGACCAGCGATCCCCGCATATTAATTAACACTATCCCACACACACACACACACACACACACACACACACACACACGAGGGACAATTTTTACATTTTACCAAAGCCAATTAACCCTCAAACCTGTACGTCTTTGGAGTGCGGGAGGAAAGCGGAGATCTCGGAGAAAACACACGGGGAGAGGGTACAAACTCGGTACAGGCAGCACCCGTAAGTCGGGATCGAACCCGGGTCTCCGGCGCTGCAAACGCCGCAAGGCAGCAGCTCTACCGCTGGCTGCGCCACCGTGACCGCCCCGCGAGTCACTCCAGCATTTTGTGTCCAACTTCGGTGTAAACCAGCATCTGCAGTTCCTTCCCACACGTTGACGTACGAGCAGATTTACAGTTTATAGACATTATCCTCACAAGGCAAGGACCATGTCGTGTAGACCAGGCCAAGTATTTAACCCACAATTACAAGCAATTACCCAGCTCATTAATCATCGCAACTACTTGAATTTAGAAAAAAAGATTTTGACCGTGAAACGTATTGAGGTAAATATTATTATTAAGGGACCACTTCAATTATAATTGATGACTGAGAGATTTCATCACGTTTACAAAAAAATATCCCCTCTGCCATTATTTCTATCTGGTGCGTGAAAGTTTTAAAATGTCATTCTGCTTTTTTTTTTTTTTTTTTCTTCGAACGATTTGCCCATTTTAGCATCAATCTTATTTTTTAAATAAAACTCTCGATCTAACGATTAAAGATATTGAAGTGGATGGAATTTGGGTATTTTGGGTTTTTGTTCGACATGTTCATGACTCGAACTCCTCACCCCACCCTTGATAAGGATCGTTTGAAAATAAAGTCAAACAGAGAGAGTTCCTTCAAAAGCCCCTAAAATGCTTTCGTCAGTTCATAAGTGATAGGAGCAGATCCCCGCACAAGTCCGCTCCGCCATTCAACCGTGGCTGATCTATCTCTCCCTCTCAACCCCATTCTCCCGCCTTCTCCCCTTAACCCCTGACGCCTGTACCAATCCAGAAATTGATTTAGCTTTCTATTCAGTGTTCAGCAAATTGATGAATGAAACTGGATTTTTAAAATCTACCTTTTGATATGACGATTTGTGGGTTTGCTAAGGGATATTTAAGGGTGGCACAGTGGAGCAGCGGTAGGGTTGCTGCCACCCTTGGTCTCGACCCGAAACGTCACCCATTTCTTGTCTCCAGAAATGCTGCCTGTCCCGCTGAGTTACTCCAGCATTTTGTGTCTATCTTCAATTTAAACCAGCATCTGCAGTTCCTTCCTACGCAGATAAATAGATGTCCTGTTTTGACCCTTGCAACCTCATTTTATTGTTATACAATTCCATTTGTCCTTCGCAATGGAATCTCTCTTAGTCATCCAGAATGCCAACTTGGCCCGCATGGGCTAGTAGGGCTGAAGGGCCTGTTTACCTGCAATATAGCTCCATGTCACTACGGCAGCAACCATAGAAGGAACTCAATACCCTGACAAAAGGGTTTAGAAGGATGAGAGGCTATCTTATAGAAACATATAACATTCTTAAGGGTAGACAAAAATGCTGGAGACACTCAGCAGGTGAGGGAGCATCTATGGAGAGGCAGCATCTCCATCGATGCTGCCTCACCCGCTGAGTTTCTCCAGCATTTTTGTCTACCTTCGATTTTCCAGCATCTGCAGTTCCTTCTTAAAATTCTTAAGGGATTGGTCAGGGCTAGATGCAGGGAAAATGTTCCCCATGTTGGGGGAGTCCAGAACCAGGGGGTCACAGTTTAAAATAAGGGGTAGGCCATTTAGGACTGAGATGGGGTAATTTTTTTTCACCCTGAGAGTTGTGAATCTGTGGAATTCTCTGTCACAGAAGGCAGTGGAGGCCGATTCACTGGATGTTTTCAACTAAGAGTTAGATATAACTCTTAGGGCTAATGGAATCAAGGGATATGGGGAGAAAGCAGGAACGGGGTACTGATTTTGTCTGATCAGCCACGATGATTTTGAATGGCGGTGCTGGCTCGAAGGGCCAAATGGCCCACGCCTGCACCTTATTTTCTATGTTTCTATGACGGAAGCTTTAAAGCTGAAACAAATGGAAAGTTGCTTGTGTGTGTGTGTAAAGAAAAACACGCCAACTTCGCACTTATTAATTGTTTGCTAACATCAGGGTGCTCTTTGAAATCTCCGTCAGCTGCTACCCACACCATTTCTCAACGCAAAGATATCCTTTGTGTTACACCCACCATTTTCCAGGTAGGTGTCAGATGGTAGCATGCTTGCCATTTGAGTCAGCACTCTTGTTGAAGTTCCCCGCCCTTAAGAGCTGAAGCTCATAGATCTCAGCTGGAATATTTGTTAAGTACTGAAGGAATGCTGGACTGTTATAGAGTCATACAGCGTGGGAACCAGGCCCAACTTGCCCACACCGGCCAACGTGTCGCAGCTACACTAGTCCCATCTGCCCGCATTTGGCCCACAACCTGTCCTATCCACGTACCTGGATGAGTCCCCATGGACTGGAGGGTAGCCAATGTAACCCCACTTTTTAAGAAAGGGGGGAGAAAGAAAACAGAGAATTATAGACCATTTTGACTGATATCGGTAGCGGGGAAGATGCTCGAGTCAATTATTAAAGATGTTATAGCAGCGCATTTGGAAAGCAGTGACAGGATCGGTCAAACTCAGCATGGATTTATGAAGGGGAAATCATGCTTGACGAATCTTCTGGAATTTTTTGAGGATGTAACAAGTAGAATGGATAAGGGAGAGCCAGAGGAGGTGGTGTATCTGGACTTTCAAAAAGCCTTCGACAAGGTCCCACACAAGAGCTTAGCGTGCAAAATTAGAGCACATGCTTTAGGAGGTAGGGTATTGACATGGATAGAGAACTAGTTGACAGACAGGAAGCAAAGAGTAGGGTCCTCTTCAGAATGGCAGGCAGTGCCTAGTGGGGTGCCGCAAGGCTCGGTGCTGGGATACCAGTTATTTACAATATATATTAACGATTTAGACGAGGGAATTAAATGTGGCATCTCCAAGTTTGCAGATGACACAAAGCTGGGTGGCAGTGTGAGCTGTAAAGAGGATGCTATGAGGCTGCAGGGTGACAGATAGGTTGGGTGAGTGGGCAGATGCATGGCAGATGCAGTATAATGTGTATACAAATTAGGTTATCCAATTTGGTGACAAGAACAGAAAGGCCGATTATTATCTGAATGGTGTCAGACCAGGAGAAGAGGAGGTGCAACAAGACCTGGGTGTGCATGTACATCAGTCACTGAAAGTAAGCATGCAGGTGCAGCAGGCAGTAAAGAAATCTTTAGGCATGTTGGCCTTCATTGGAGAGGATTTGAGTATAGGAGCAAAGAGGTCCTACTGCAGTTGTACAGGGTCCTGGTGAGACCACACCTGTAGTATTGTGTGCAATTTTGGTCTCCTAATTTGAGGAAGGACATTCTTGCTATTGAGGGAGTGCAGCGTAGGTTCACTAGGTTAATTCCTGGGATGGCGGGACTGACAGATGATGAAAGAATGGGTCGACTGGGCTTGTATTCGCAGGAATTTAGAAGGATGAGAGCTGATCTTATAGAAACATATACATTTTTTAAAGGATTGGACAGGCTAGATGCAGGAAAAATGTTCCCGATGTTGGGGGAGTCCAGAACCAGGGGCCACTGCTTAAGAATAAGGGGTAGGCCATTTAGGTCTGAGATGAGGAAAAACCTTTTCACCCGGAGAGTTGTGAATCTGGAATTCTCTGCCACAGAAGGCAGTGGAGGCCAATTCACTGGATGTTTTCAAGAGAAAGTTAGATTTAGCTCTTAGGGCTAAAGGAATCAAAGGATATAGGGAAAATGCAGGAACGGGGTACTGATTTTAGATGATCAGCCATGATCATATTGAATGGCGGTGCTGTCTCGAAGGGCCGAATGGCCTACTCCTGCACCTATTTTTCTATGTTTCTCTGTCCTCTAGTCCTCAATTTCCTTACTCTGCGCAAGAGATTCTGTGCATCTACCCGATCTACTCCTCTCATAATGTTATACACCACTATAAGATGTGAGGTTTTCCACTTTGGCAGCATAAACAAGGGGGCAGATTATTATCTCCATGGGGTTAGGTTAGGTAAGAGGGAGGTGCAGCGAGACCTGGGTGTCCTTGTACACCAGTCACTGAAAGTTGGCGTGCAGGTAGAGCAGGCAGTGAAGAAAGCTAATGGAATGTTGGCCTTCATAACAAGAGGATTTCAGTATAGGAGTAGAGAGGTTCTTCTGCAGTTGTATAGGGCTCTGGTGAGACCACATCTGGAGTATTGTGTACTGTTTTGGTCTCCTAATTTGAGGAAGGACTTCCTTGTGATTGAGGCAGTGCAGCGTAGGTTCACAAGATTGATCCCTGGGATGGCGGGACTGTCATATGAGGAAAGATTGAAAAGACTAGGCTTGTATTCACTTGAGTTTAGAAGGATGAGGGGGATCTTATAGAAACATATAAAATTATAAAAGGACTGGACAAGCTAGATGCATGATCCCAATTTTGTCGAGTCCAATGGAACAAAGGTGGGAAAATGCCACAAGATTCGAAGCGGCATCTTGGATAGTCTTTAGACTTTAGAGATACAGTGTGGAAACAGGCCCTTTGGCGTGATTCCGCGCCGACCAGCGATCACCCCGTACACTAGCACTATCCAACACACGAGGGTCAAATTTACAATTTCACCGAACCCAATTAGCCCGCAAACCTGTACGTCTTTTGGAGTGTGGGTGGAGACTGGAGATCCCAGAAAAAACCCCACACAGTCACGGGGAGAACGTACAAACTCCGTACAGACGGCACCCGTAGTCGGGATCGAACTGTGGTCTCTGGTGCTGTAAGGCAGCAACTCTAACACTGTGCCACCGTGCTGAAATGGATGATAATTTATTATTTTAAGGGTAACCCTTTAATTCTAGGTAGAACGATCTCGCTACATCCACCAATTAGGACCTCACATATATTTCTACCATGTTACCTCTTACTTTTCGAAACACCAGTAAACACCAGTCTACATTGTCCACCTGTTCTTCATAATACAAATCTGCCCATTTTTGGTATAGGTTTCAATAAATACATTTTTTGAATTGCTTCAAAAACATTAAATATTGTTTCTTTTAAAAGGATCCTAGCCCTCCAGACATGGCCGCACCCATTCCTTCTCTCCAGAGATGTTGCCTGTCCACGCTGAGTTACTCCAGCTTTTTATGTCTATCCACGGTTTATTTATTTATTTTTTTAATTTTTATTTTATTAGAAGTAAGTACAATTGTATACAATCATATTTTCATAATACCTTTTATGTACAGCTTCTTATTTAAAAAAAAAATTGAAATAAAGAAGAAAAAGAAAAAAGTTAGATAATGAAAAATAGAAAAATGTGAGATATATAGTGTGTGAAAAAGAAAAATAAAGAATGAAAAAAGAAAGTTGAGACATAGAAAAGAGAAGAAAGAGAATAAAAGAAGAGAAGGGAAGAAAAGAAAATAGAAGGAGATCATTTATAATCTTGACCATCCGCAGCCACGGATTAGCTTTTACACCTGTGTTGCACCATATGTTTCCAAAAAGACGACAAATGGAGACCAACTCGTTATGAATTGGTCAAATTTATCTATTAGGAGGAATCGCATTTCCTCAAGATGTGCGGTATCCAACATACTTGCAATCCACATTTTGAGCGTTGGTATTGGTGTATTTTTCCAAAATGTCAATATTATTTTTTTTGCTACTATCCACGGTTTAAACCAGCAACTGCTGTTCCTTCCTACACATGTAGTCTCATCAGTTTTCCTTTGTAACTGAGGTAACACCTCCCTTATTTTGTCTTCAATGGACCTAGCATTCCTGATCACTCCCTCTTCTCCCATCGCGGGGCAAGAGGTACAGAAGTGTGAAGCCACACACCTCCAGATTCAGGGACAGTTTCTTCCCAGCTGCCATCAGGCAACTGAACCATCCTACCACCAACTACAGAGCGGTCCTGAGCTACTATCTACCTCATTGAAGACCCTCAGACTATCTTGAATCGGACACTACTAGACTTTATCTTGCAGTAAACATCATTCCCTTTACCGTGTAACTGTGCACTGCGGACGGCCCGATTGTAATCATGTATTGTCTTTCCGCTGACTAGTTAGCACGCAACAAAAAAGTTTTTCACTGTACCTCGGTACACAACAACCTGAACTCAGCTAAACAATACTAAACTCAGCTAAACTAAACTAAGCTAAACTAAGCTAAACTAAACTTAAAAAGGTAGACACAAAAAGCTGGAGTAGCTCAGCAGGACAGGCAGCATTTCTGGAGAGAAGGAATGTGCGTCTCTGGAGAGAAGGAACGGGCGTCTAGACTAAACTAAAGTACACTAAACCAGAGTAGACAAGCCCAGCCGCTCCATTCTTGCTGTACTCGTATACGAGACTGTTGAAAATTGTGACATTGGGTTACACAAACCTTTCTGCATCTTAATTTTCTGCTTATTTGCTCCCTCTTCCTGCGTAATTCTGTCCATTCACCTCCATGTTGCCGTCTGCCACTGCAGTCAAATGGGTGATTCATTGTTTGCTGACATTTTTCGTACCTGCGCGCTGCCAATAGTTGCATTGTGGACGTGTGGGCAGTGGCAATGTTCCCGAGGGTGGGTGGAAGGTGCCACCTGCTGGCATGAATTTGGAACAGGGCAGTTTTAGTTTTTAGGCAGACAAAAATGCTGGAGAGACTCAGCGGGTGAGGGCAGCATCGATGGAGCGAAGGAAATAGGCAACGTTTCGGGCCGAAACCCTTTGGGTTTCGTCCCGAAACGTTGCCTATTTCCTAAAGGGTTTCGTCCCGAAATGTTGCCAATTTCCTAAAGGGTTTCGTCCCGAAACGTTGCCTATTTCCTAAAGGGTTTCGTCCCGAAACGTTGCCTATTTCCTAAAGGGTTTCGTCCCGAAACGTTGCCTATTTCCTAAAGGGTTTCGTCCCGAAACGTTGCCTATTTCCTAAAGGGTTTCGTCCCGAAACGTTGCCTATTTCCTAAAAGGGTTTCGTCCCAAAACGTTGCCTATTTCCTAAAGGGGTTTCGTCCCGAAACGTTGCCTATTTCCTAAAGGGTTTCGGCCCGAAACGTTGCCTATTTCCTAAAGGGGTTTTGGCCCGAAACGTTGCCAATTTCCTAAAGGGTTTCGTCCCGAAACGTTGCCTATTTCCTTCGCTCCATAGATGCCGCCTCGCCCGCTGAGTTTCTCCAGCATTTTTGTCTACTTTCGATTTTCCAGCATCTGCAGTTCCTTCTTAAACAAAAAGTTTGAGTTTTTAAGTTTAGTATACAGCGTGGAAACAGCACCTTGGGCCCGCCGAGTCCACGCCGACCAACTACCACCCCGACACTAGTTCTATCCGACGTGCGCTAGGGACAGCTTACAATTTTACCCAAGCCAATTAACCTACAAACCTGCATGCAGGTCTTTGGAGTGTGGGAGGAAACCGAAGATCTCGGAGAAAACCCACGCAGGTCACGGGGAGAACGTACAAACTCCGTACAGACTGCATCCGTAGTCGGGATCGAACCTGGATCTCTGGTGCTATGAGGCAGCAGCTCTACCGCTGCGCCACCCTGCCACTCTAAGAGAACTCTCATCACAAAACCTCATGGTTACTATTTCTCATTGTCATGCCAGACTAGTTCTTGATTTCTTCTGCATGGAGTCATCGAGTCACAAAGCGTGGGAACAGGCCCTTTGGCCCAACTTGCCAATGCCGACCAACGTGCCCATCTATACTAGTCCCACCTGCCTTTGTTTGACCTCAATGCAGTCTTGGTCTCCAAATATGAGGAATGACATTCTTGCTATTGAGGGAGTGCAGCGTAGGTTCACGAGGTTAATTCCCGGGATGGCGGGGCTGTCATATGTTGATAGAATGGAGCGGCTGGGCTTGTACACTGTGGAATTTAGAAGGATGAGAGGGGATCTTATTGAAACATATAAGATTATTATGGGTTTGGACACGCTAGAGGCAGGAAACATGTTCCCGATGTTGGGGGAGTCCAGAACCAGGGGCCACAGTTTAAGAACAAGGGGTAAGTCATTTAGAACAAAGATGAGTAAAAACCTTTTCACACAGAGAGTTGTGAATCTGTGGAATTCTCTGCCTCAGAAGGCAGTGGAGGCCAATTCTCTGGATAATTTCAAGAGAGAGTTAGATAAGAGTTCTTAAAGTAGCTGAGTCAGGGGATATGGGGAGAAGGCAGGAACGGGGTACTGATTGTGGATGATCAGCCATGATCACAGTGAATGGCGGTGTTAGCGCGAAGGGCCGAATGGCCTACTCCTGTACCCTATTGTCTATTGTCTAATCCCTCTAAATCTATGCTATCCATGTACTTGTCTGAAGAAACAAGTTTAGAGGGATATGGGGCAGAAGCAAGCAGGTGGCACTATAGATGGTGCATGTTGGTTGGCGTGGGCATGTTGGGCCGAAGGGCCTGTTTCCATGCTGTATCACTCTACGACTCAAAATGCCGCTTGAACTGTGCGATAGTCCCTGCCTCAACTACCTCCTCTGGCAGCTTGTTCCATAATACCCACCACCCTTTGTGTAAAAAAGTTGATCTTCAGGTTCCGATTAAATCCTCCTCCTCAATATCAACCTTCTGCGCTCCCATTAAATTGGGTCCTTCCTCAGATAGGAGACCGAAACAGTGCCCAATTGCAGTTTCTGCCCAAACAATCACAGCAAAACTGCTACTTCATTAACCAATTTTGGACGATTGCAATTATCATGCAATTATTATTCTCAGAGTGTGTTATTGCATTAGTCTGAAGAAAAGTTCCAACCCTAAAGCTCATCTCTCCATTCCCTCCACAGATTGCTGCCTGACCCGCTGAATTCCCTCTACACTTTGTGTTTCACTCAAGATTTCGGCATCTGCAGTTTCCTGAGTTTCTGCGACCAAGTCAAGTTATTCATCGTATGCTCCTGTTGCCGTGGAGATGTCGGCAAGAGAACGTTTGCTTCCGATTCTAAAGATGGAAAGCTGGGCCGAGACCCACACCACCCTGGCCACACCCTCATCTCACTCCCACCATCTGGAAGAAGGTACGGGAGTCTGAAAACTGTAACCACCAGATTCAAGAACATCTCCTTTAGACTTTAGAGATTTGTTGTGGAAACAGGCCCTTCGGCCCACCGAGTCCACGCCGACCAGCGATCCCCGTACACAAGCACTATCCTGCACGCTAGGGACAGTTTACAATTTTACCGAAGCCAATTAACCTACAAACCTGCATGTCTCAGGGAGGAAACCGGAGCACCCAGAGAAAACCCACACAGGTCACGGGAAGAACGTACAAACTCCGTACAGACAGCGCCCGTAGTCGGGATCGAACCCGGGTCTGCGGTGCTGTGAGGCAGCGACTCTACTCCCTGTGCCACCGTGCCACACTTCCAATCAGACTCTTGGACACAAACACAACGCCAACCTCGGCAACTATGAACTTCTGCAGTTTAAGGAAGAACTGCAGATGCTGGAAAAATCGAAGGTAGACAAAAATGCTGGAGAAACTCAGCGGGTGAGGCAGCATCTATAGGTGTCGAGACCCGAAACGTCGCCTATTCCTTCGCTCCATGGATGCTGCCTCACCCGCTGAGTTTCTCCAGCATTTTTTGTCTACCATGAACTCCTACTTGGTTGCAATAAGGAAGTTGGTTGTTTGTCTTGTGGCATTGTGGTCGTTAATTAATTGAAGTTTTGTTAATTGTATAATTTGTACATTTATTATGTTTACAGGCCTATAATGGCGCTGCCAGTAGGAATGTCACCGTTGCATTGTTGGCCCATACAACAATTAAAAACCTTTGACTCGAGAGCGCTGGTGGATGGAATTTAATCTCAGAGTGCGAGGTGACGCATTTTTAGGAAGTCAAACGAGGTTGGGAATATTTGCAAAACCGCAGTGCACTAAGAGATGTTGGTGAACAGAAGGATCTTGAGTTTTAAGTTCATAAGAGTGGTAACCCAAGTACATGTTTAAGAAAGAACTGCAGACGCTGGAAAAAAAATCGAAGGTAGACAAAAATGCTGGAGAAACTCAGCGGCTGAGGCAGCATCTATAGGTGTCGAGACCCGAAACGTCACCTATTCCTTCGCTCCATAGATGCTGCCTCACCCGCTGAGTTTCTCCAGCATTTTTGTCTGCCTTTAACTCTTCTACATAGTATGTTTAGTTTAGAGATACAGTGCAGAAACAGGCCCATTGGTCCACTGAGTCTGCGCTGACCAGCGATCCCCACACACTAGCACTATCCTACACACACTCGGGGGACAATTTACAATTTTACCAGACCAATTAACCTACAAACATGTACGACTTTGGAGTGTGGGAGGAAACCGAAGAAGTCGGAGAAAACCCACGCAGGTCACGGGGGGAACGTACAAACTCCAGTAGTCAGGATCAAACTCGGGTCTCTGGTGCTGTCAGACAGCAGCTCCACATTTGGCATGCCTCGTAGATGAAGTCTCGGAATATAAACAGGAACTGCAGAAGCTCAGCTGGTTCCGTTCCTACCTTTCCAACCGATCCCACTTCAACTCTCTCCATAACCACACCTCTGCCACAGCCACTGTCACTCGAGGCGTTCCCCAAGGCTCCGTTCTTGGTCCCCTCCTCTTCATCATCTACATCCTCCCCCTTGGTCATATACTCCGTCACTTCAACCTGGACTTCCATTGCTATGCTGATGGCACCCAGATCTATCTCAGCACCAAGTCCCCCCACCACCGCCACCCCCCCTCTCTCCCATATCAACTCCTGCCTGTCAGCCATCAAATCTTTGATGCAACTCAACTTCCTTAAATTAAACAGTAACAAAACAGAATTTCTCCTCATTGGCTCCAAATCAACACTTACCAAAATTAACAACCCCACTCTCACTATTGACGGCACCACTGTCTCCCCATCTCCTCAGGCACGCAACCTTGGCGTGATCTTTGACTCAACCCTCTCCCTTGAGCCTCACATCCGCCATGTTGTCAAAACATCATTTTTTCACCTCCGCAACATTGCCAAAATCAGACCCTCTCTCACACCCCCCGCTGCAGAAAGACTCATCCATGCCTTCATCTCCTCCCGACTGGACTACTGTAA
>CM075985.1:2827901-2863171 GCA_038087875.1 Malacoraja senta
AGACATTGTGGGCCGAAGGGCCTGTTCTTATCCTGTACAGTTCTATGTTCTATAAAATTAATGACCTCACCAATGCTCTCTTTCTTCTTAACGATGTTCCAAACAGTTGATCTTGGTAAGCCTAAGGTTTGGCTGGTGTCTCTAATAGTTTTATTCGTGTTTCTCAGTCTCATCGTGGCTTCTTTGACTTTCATTGGCACAACTTTGGTCCTCATGTTGATAAACAGCAATAAAAGTTTCCAAATGTGATGGAAAGACTGGAGGAAAGACTAGGTGCTGAGAGATCTCTTATACCTGCATTGAGGAGGCAATTAAACACACCTGAGCAACAACAAACACCTGTGAAGCCATGTGTCCCAAACATTATGGTGCCCTGAAATGGGGGACTATGTATACACACAGCTGTAATCTCTACATGGTGAAACCATAATGTATAAAAATGGCCTTTACTAAAATCTGACAATGTGCACTTTAACCACATGTGATTTTTTTCTCTTACAAATCTCAAATTGTGGAGTACAGAGGCAAATAAATAAATGATGGGTCTTTGTCCCAAACATTATGGAGGGCAGTGCGGTAACACATTGAAGCTATCTTCAGCGTTTGAACTAATTGAGAGAAGTAACCCAACAAGATAAGAAAATGAAACCATCTTTCGATAACAGAGGTGTTATAGTGCCAACTTGCAAAAGCAAAATGGGGAGTTTTAATTTTTGAGATACAGTGTGGAAAGGTTCCCTTCGGCCCACTGAGCCCGCGCCGACCAGCGATCACCCGTACACTAGTTCTATCCAACACACTGAGCAGAACACTCACAGAATCCAAGTAACCTCCAAACCTGCACGTCTTTGGAGTGTGAGAGGGAACCGGAGCACCCGGAGAAAACCCACGCAGGTCACAGGGAGAACATGCAAACTACATACAGACAGCACCCGAGGTCAGGATCGCAACCCGGGTCCCTGGCCCCGTAAGGCGGCAACTCTACCGCTGCGCCACGGTGGGGTTTTAGATCACAGAAACTGTAATAAGTAACAAGCAGAACTGAATGGGTGTTTGAATCGGTGAACATGTCCTAATAGGTCAGCTGAAGGGCGGCACAGTGGTGCAGCGGTAGAGTTTCTGCCTTAGAACACCAGAGACCCGGGTTCGATCCCGACTACGGGTGCTGTCTGTACGGAGTTTGAACGTTCTCCCCGTGACCGTGTGGGTTTTCTCCGGGCGCTCCGGTTTCCTCCCACACTCCAAAGACGTACGGGTTGGTCGGTTAATTGGATTGGTGTAAATGTAACATAACCTAAACTAAACTAAACCAAATGTAAATGGACGCGCCAGTGTGCGCATGCCCCAAAAACCCAGAGCACATGCATTTTCGGAGATCATTTGTCATAAGGTCATGTGATAGGAGCAGAATTAGGCCATTCGGCCCACCAGGTCAACTCTGCCCTTCAATCATGGCTGATCTATCTCTCCCTCGTAATCCTATTCTCCTGCCTTCTCCCCGTAGCCCCCAACACCCCTACTAGATGCACAGAGACTCTTGCCCAGAGAAGGTTCGGCCAAACTTGCCCACACCGGCCAACATGTCCCAGCTACACCAGTCCCACCAGCCCATGTTTGGTCCATATCCCTCCAAACCTGTCCTATCCATGTACCCATCTATCCAGTTAAGTTGTAAGTTTAGTTTGTTGTCACGTGTACCGAGGTAAAGTAAAAAGCTTTTTGTTGCGTGCTATCCAGTCAGCGGAAAGACAACACATGATTACAATCAAGCCGTCCACAGTGTACAGATACATGATAAAGGAATTATGTTTAGTGCTTGATAAAGTTCAGTAAAGTACAATTAATAATAGTCCGAGGGTCACCAATGTGGTAGATAGTAGTTCAGGACCGCTCTCTATTTGATGATAGGATGGTTCAGTTGCCTGATAACAGCTGGGAAGAAACTGTCCCTGAATCTGGAGGTGTGCGTTTTCACACTTCTGTGCCTTTTGCCCGATGGGAGAGGGGAGAAGAGGGGAGTGACCGGGGGTGAGACTGGTCCTTGATGATGCTGCTGGCCTTGCCGAGGCAGCGTGAGGTGTAGATGGAGTCAATGGAAGGGAGGTCGGTTTGTGTGGAGAGGAGAAGAGGGAGTTGATTGAACCCAAGCGATAACCATCAGTATGTGGGCAACAAAAGCAGTTTTGATCAGCGTTCTTGTCTTGATGAAACCCGGAGATTTGATTCCGCATTTACCCACAAGCTGCAGTTTGTTTCCTTTGGTCAAAACGCTGGAACAGTTTGTAATCTTGTGATTCACCCAATCCAACCAAGGCCTCAACGGTGGAACAGGCGGAGGACGATGGCTGACTTTAGTGGAGCGTCACAACGGCTGGGAAGGCGGATGAAGGCTGCGGCAGAAAAGGGTCGCCGGTCGTCTTGGACTCCATGCCACTGGATCCTGACCCAGATCTGTCAAGGACCGTGGGGTGGCTGTCTGTGCACCAGTCTCCCCACGTTAAACAAAGTCACGCACCGCCATCTCCAACCCTGGAGACACCCATAGTCAGGTCAGCCATGACTGAGGGGGGGGCCTAAGATGTCCAAGTGTCTTTTAAATGTTGTTATTATACCCGTCACAACTACAATAGACAATAGGTGCAGGAGTAGTCCATTCTGCCCTTTGAGCCAGCACTGCCATTCAATGTGATCATGGCTAATCATCCCCAATCAGTACCCCGTTCCTGCCTTCTCCCCATATCCCCTGACTCCATGGCATCATGTACGGTACAGACATTGTGGGCCAAAGGGCCTGTTCTTATACTGTACAGTTCTATGTTCTATAAAATTAATGACCTCACCAATGCTCTCTTTCTTCTTAATGATGTTCCAAACAGTTGATCTTGGTAAGCCTAAGGTTTGGCTGATGTCTCTAATAGTTTTATTCTTGTTTCTCAGTCTCATCGTGGCTTCTTTGACTTTCATTGGCACAACTTTGGTCCTCATGTTGATAAACAGCAATAAAAGTTTCCGAAAGGTGATGGAAAGACTGGAGGAAAGACTAGGTGCTGAGAGCTCTCTTATACCTGCATTAAGGAGGCAATTAAACACACCTGAGCAACAACAAACACCTGTGAAGCCATGTGTCCCAAACATTATGGTGCCCTGAAATGGGGGACTATGTATAAACACAGCTGTAATCTCTACATGGTGAAACCATAATGTATAAAAATGGCCTTTACTAAAATCTGACAAAGTGCACTTTAACCACATGTGATTTTTTCTATTACAAATCTCAAATTATGGAGTACAGAGGCAAATAAATAAATGATGGGTCTTTGTCCCAAACATTATGGAGGGCAGTGGAGTAACACATTGAAGCTATCTTCAGCGTTTGAACTAATTGAGAGAAGTAACCCAACAAGATAAGAAAATGAAACCATTTTTCGATAACAGAGGTGTTCTAGTGCCAACTTGCAAAAGCAAAATGGGGAGTTTTAATTTTTGAGATACAGTGTGGAAAGGTTCCCTTCGGCCCACTGAGCCCGCGCCGACCAGCGATCACCCGTACACTAGTTCTATCCCACACACTGAGCAGAACACTCACAGAATCCAAGTAACCTCCAAACCTGCACGTCTTTGGAGTGTGAGAGGGAACCGGAGCACCCGGAGAAAACCCACGCAGGTCACAGGGAGAACGTGCAAACTCCGTACGGACAGCACCTGAGGTCAGGATCGCAACCCGGGTCCCTGGCCCCGTAAGGCGGCAACTCTACCGCTGCGCCACGGTGGGGTTTTAGAGCACAGAAACTGTAATAAGTAACATGCAGAACTGAATGGGCGTTTGAATCGGTGAACATGTCCTAATAGGTCAGCTGAAGGGCGGCACAGTGGCACAGGGGTAGAGTTTCTGCCTCACAGCGCCAGAGACCCGGGCTCGATCCCGACTACGGGTGCTGTCTGTACGGAGTTTGTACCTTCTCCCCGTGACCTGCGTGGGTTTTCTCCATTATCTCCGGTTTCCTCCCACACTCCAAAGACGTGCAGGTTTGTCGGTTAATTGGCTTGGTGTAAATGTAAAATGATCCCTAGTGTGTGTTGGATGGTGTTAATGGTCGGTGCGGACTCAGTGGGCTGGAAGGCCTGTATCCGCGCTGTATCTCTGACCTAAACTAAACTAAACTAAAATAGAATGGGTGATAATGTGCATGAGTCATGGCCAGGAATTTAAATAGGCAGCGATCCGAAGTCCCCGCACTCCTAATATAAATGGATGCGCCAGTGTGCGCATGCCCAAGATCCCAGAGCACGTGCATTTTCGGAGATCATTTGATAAGTGGTAGGAGCAGAATTAGGCCATTCGGCCCACCAGGTCGACTCCGCCATTCAATCATGGCTGATCTATCAATCTCTTCCTCCTAACACCATTCTCCTGTCTTCTCCCCATAGCCCCTGACACCCTTCCTAGATGCACAGAGTCTCTTGCCCAGAGTCGGTGCATCGAGGACCAGAGCACATAGGTTTAAGGTAAATGGGATAAGATTTAATAGGATTCTGAGGGGTAACTTTTCCACACAGAGGGTGGTGGATGTATGGAACAAGCTGCCAGAGGAGGTAATTGAGGCAGGGACTATCCCACCATTTAACAAGCAGTTAGACAGGTACACGGATATGACAAGTTTGGAGGGATATGGACCAAAGGCAGGCAGGTGGGACTAGTGTGGATGGGACATGTTGGCCGGTGTGGGCAAGTCGGGCCAAAGGGCCTGTTTCCACGCTGTATCACTCTCTGACTCTAAGACTCTACTAATCAAGAATCTATCTATCTCTGCCTTAAAAATATCCATTGACTTGGCCTCCACAGCACTCTGTGCCAACAAATACCATGGAGTGAGTGAGTAGTGCCTGTCACCAGCTGTCCTAGCAACCCAATGCCCCAGAGGGTTTAATATGTAGGAAGGAACTGCAGATGCTGGTTTACACCGAAGCTGGACACAAAATGCTGGAGAAACCCAGTAGGTCAGGGGGTCTGAAGAGCGTTTTCGACCCGAAACGTCACCTTGCCTTTTCTCCAGAGATGCTGCCTGACCCGCTGAATTACTCCAGGTTTTTGTGCCTATCCCTATGGATTTAGTCGAGTTAGAGTGATAGAGTGATACAGCGTGGAAACAGGCCCTTCGGCCCTACTTGCCCACGCCGGCCAACATGTACCAGCTACACCTGTCCCACCAGCCCGCGTTTGGTCCATATCCCTCCAAACCTGTCCTATCCATGTACCGGTCTAAGTAGATGAGTCTTGCTTAGTTTATTGTCATGTGTACCGAGGTACAGTGAAAAGCTTTTTGTTGCGTGCTAACCAGTCAGTGGAAAGACAATACATGATTACAATCGAGCCGTCCACAGTGTACAGATACATGATAAAGAAATTATGTTTAGTGCAAGATAAAGTCCAGTGAAGTCCAATTAATGATAGTCTGAGAGTCTCCAATGAGGTAGATAGTAGTTCAGGACCGCTCTCTAGTTGATGATAGGATGGTTCAGTTGCCTGATAACAGCTGGGAAGAAACTGTCCCTGAATCTGGAGGTGTGCGTTCGTTTTCACACTTCTGTACCTCTTGCCCGATTGGAGAGGGGAGAAGAGGGAGTGACCGGGGGTGAGACTGGTCCTTGATGTTGCTGCTGGCCTTGCCGAGGCAGCGTGAGGTGTAGATGGAGTCAATGGAAGGGAGGTCGGTTTGTGTGGAGAGGAGAAGAGGGAGTTGATTGAACCCAAGCGATAACCATCAGTATGTGGGCAACAAAAGCAGTTTGATCAGCGTTCTTGTCTTGATGAAACCCGGAGATTTGATTCCGCATTTACCCACAAGCTGCAGTTTGTTTCCTTTGGTCAAAACGCTGGAACAGTTTTGTAATCTTGTGACCCACCCATCCTATGGTTAAAAATAACATGTTTAAGAAAGAAATGCAGATGCTGGAAAAATCAAAGGTGGAACAAAAATGCTGGAGAAACTCAGCGGGTGAGGCAGCTTCTATGGAGCGAAGGAATAGATGACATTTCGCGTCTAGACCCAAAACGTCACCTATTTCCTTCGCTCCATAGATGCTGCCTCACCCGCTGAGTTTCTCCAGCATTTTTGTCTACCTGCCATTTCTGATGTGTTGGGTTTCAAGTATTAGTCAGTGCGAAGAAATATTTAGCTTAGTTTAAAGAGACCCGGGTCCTTTGCCTCACTGAGTCCATGACGACCAATGATCACCCAACCACTAGTTCTATCCTACGCACACTAGGAACAATTTACAGGTGTCAATTAATCAACGAACCTGCACCTCTTTGGAATGTAGGAGGAAATCGGAGCACCCCAGATAAAAAACCCATGCGGTCACAGGGAGAACGTACAAACTCCGTACAGACAGCACCAATGAATTTTGTGCAAAATATGTCTAGTGTGAAGCTTGGTCTCGACCCGAAATGTCACCTATTCCTTCTCTCCATAGATGCTGCCTCACCCGCTGACTTGTCCAGAAGGTTGGTTGTGGGTACTGTATTTTTTCCATTTCTTGTTGCATGAGCTGGAGATTACATAATGGTTCTACTGTAGTTGTAAAACAAGAGGCGACGCTCGTGCCATGTGTTGGGAGCTCAATTATGACACAATTCCATGCAAAGTTGGATTTTAATTATCTTTACATTTTATTCTTAATGGGTTTACTGTTTGAAAATATTTTTTATTATTGGAGATAAGTACACAACCTATTAACATCATTACAGTCTTACATTTTTAAATTGATAATATTGTCAATTATTATTACATTGTCTCCAATACCTTTTGCCTTTTTTTTAATTAAAAAAAAAACTAGAAAGAACTAAAAAGATAGATGAAGTAAAGAAAGAAAAGAGAGAGAAAAAAAAACAAAAAAAAAACAAACAAAAAACAAAAACAAAAACAAAAAAAACAAAAAAGAGAAAGATAGTTAAAGAAGAATGGAAACATTTATTAAAATAAAAAACTTCATTCGAGATATATTCGTACATTTCAGAGTATAGCATTTCATCCATTCTTTAGCCCGAGTGTTAGTCAGGTTCCTGTGCTTAATGTGTTTACTGCATGTCGTGTTGTTACTTGCGAGCGGTGCACCAAGGAAAATTCCTCGTAGTTCTGTTCCTCTCTCCACAGAAGCTGCCCGACACGCTGTGTGTTTGCAGACTTTACTGTTTTTATTTTTGAGGCGATCTATGAACCAAGGAATGATTCAGAGCTCTGTGTAAAACCCTCATCGATTCATAGAATGATTGTGTAGGCAGGAGGAATAACATGAGTCAATAAATAGTGAAAAGATCTCATTTGTATTATGTTGAAAAAAGCTATCACCAGAGTGCCAGGAATAGTGCATTTACTATGTTCAAAGAGTGAAGAGAACTGGGGGGCACGGCGGCGCAGCGTTAGAGTTGATGCCTCACGGCGCCAGAGACCCGGGTTCGATCCCGACTACGGGTTGCTGTCTGTACGGAGTTTGTTCGTTCTCCCCGTGACCTGCGTGGGTTTTCGCCGGGTGCTCCGGTTTCCTCCCACACTCCAAAGACGTGCAGGTTTGTAGGTTAATTGGCTTCGGTGAAGATTGCAAATTGTCCATTTGTGTGTGTAGGATCGCGTTAGTGTGCGGGGGTGGCTGGTCGGCGCGGACTCGGTGGGCCGAAGGGCCTGTTTCCGCTCTGTAGCTCTAAACTAAGCCAAATTAAACTCAACATTGGTGCAAGAGAAACACTATTAGAAAGAGACATTTATGAAAAAAACAAAACGTTTATAGCTCCAAAGTTAGACACAAAGTGCTCTGGAGAGGAGGAATGGCTGATGTTTCGGGTGGAGACCCTTCTTCAGAATTTACAGGCAGCGCCACTTTTATTCAAGCTGAAGCCATGTTGAATAAGGAAGTGGCCAATTCGGGAACTCCCAGCCGTGTGTTCCATCTGTCCCGACGTCGGAGCTCCGATCGTCTCGACGAGAGGCCTCGCACATCGGGCCGTCCGTAGCGGCGACTGTGGAGGGTCAAGGCCCCCGAACACGGGTGAACAAAGGAGGAAGACTGACTGAATGTTATTGCATTCCATCGCAGTGCAGAACGCTGTGGTGGATGTTTATGTTAAATTCTATTGTGTGTTGTGTTCTTTTTCATGGTGTGGCTGCATGGTAACTCCTTTCACTGTACCTTAATTGGTGCATGGGACAAATTAATGTGAACCTTGAACCTTGTAAAACTGTGAAAATAGAAATTGTGATATCAATTGAATTGCAATCATAATTCAGTTTTATTTTGCAAAATGCAGAATTCCACACCAGCGTAAAGTGCCTGTCCCAGTTTCACGACCTAATTCACGACCTCTGCCGAGTTTGCCCTTGACTCATACTCGCTGCATGGTTGTCACGAAGTACAGAGAAGGTTCACCAGACTGATTCCTGGGATGTCAGGACTTTCATATGAAGAAAGACTGGATAGACTTGGCTTATACTCGCTAGAATTTAGGAGATTGAGAGGGGATCTTATAGAAACGTACAAAATTCTTATGGGGTTGGACAGGCTAGATGCAGGAAGATTGTTCCCGATGTTGGGGAAGTCCAGGACAAGGGGTCACAGCTTAAGGATAAGGGGGAAATCCTTTAAGACCGAGATGAGGAAAAACGTTTTCACACAGAGAGTGGTGAATCTCTGGAACTCTCTGCCACAGAGGGTAGTTGAGGCCAGTTCGTTGGCTATATTTAAGAGGGAGTTAGATGTGGCCCTTGTGGCTAAAGGGATCAGGGGGTATGGAGAGAAGGCAGGTACGGGATACTGAGTTGGATGATCAGCCATGATCATATTGAATGGCGGTGCAGGCTCGAAGGGCCGAATGGCCTACTCCTGCACCTATTTTCTATGTATCTATGTATCTATGTAGGTAGGTCGAAGCAGGTCGTGATGTTAGTCGTAAGTACTCGTGGCATCAAGTAGGTCGGGGTGTTCTTTCTAGCCAGATGAAAAATGTCCACGAGTCAAAAAGGTCGTGAATTAGGTCGTGAAAGTGGGACCGGCCCTTAACCCTGTCTGGCACTCACTATGAACACATTCACCAAAACAGGACAGGGAGAACAATAAAAACGACAGTCTTTCATAATTAGATAGGTTTAATAAAAAAAATGCTGATAAAATTACAGTCAAATGGAAAATGTGAGGCAGGTCCCTTAGTGGGCACAGCTCCATTCTGTATAAGTTTCATCGAGTTCTGCTTACGAAACTACGCTGGGAAAATCTCGTCTCCACCATGTCACAGTTAAGAACCACAGACTTTTTTAAGTCGCTCTGAGGCGCCCCTGCGTGAAAATTGCTGGTCGAGGCCACAAACTCACACCTTGAACAAAATAATTAAATGCACTGCAATTGAAGATGAGTTGCATTATACTGTATAATGTTTCCATGATGAAGTGCACTAAAATAACGCAAAGAAAGTTAAGACAAAGTGAGACTGATCATGCTGCCAATAGAGCATGGGACATAGGCACGGTGGCGCAGCGGTAGAGTTGCTGCCTCACAGCGCCAGAGACCCGGGTTCGATCCCGCCTACGGGTGCTGTCTGTAGGGAGCTTGTACGTTCTCCCCGTGACCTGCGTGGGTTTTCTCCGAGATCTTCAGTTTCCTCCCCACACTCCAAAGACGTGCAGGTTTCGGGCCTGTCCCACTTTCACCACCTAATTCACGACCTCTGCCGAGTTTGCCCTTGACTCGTGCTCGCAGCATGGTCGTCACGAGGTCGTAGGCGGGTCGTGATGCTAGTCGTAGGTACCCCTGGCATCAAGTAGGTCGGGCTGTTTTTTCTAGCCTGATGAAAAATGTCCACGAGTAAAAAAGGTCGTGAGTTAGGTTGTGAAAGTGGGACAGGCCTTAGTATAAATATATACTCTCCCGAGTATGTTAATGTGTGGGGATCGCTGGTCGGCGCAGACACGGTGGGCCCAAAAGGGTCTGTTTCCGCGCTGTATATCTCTAAAAGCTAAATTGAAAAAAACATGTATATCATTGCAATGTAGACTATTATTTACCACCAAACAAATATGACTTTACACAGGAAGGTAGACACAAAATACTGGAGTAACTCAGCAGTCCAGGAAATGGCCTAATTCTGCTCCTAGAACACATGAACATATCGCAGACCCCGTCCCTCAGACTTCCGGCTTCAAAGACCCCACTGAGTGACTGAACCAGGATCCCCAAATCTCAGTCTGAAGAAGGGCCTCGACCCCAAACTTCACCTATTCCTTCTCTCCAGAGATGCTGCCACACCTGCTGAGTTACTCCAGCATCTTGTGTCTCCCTTCGGTGTAAACCAGCATCTGCAGGGCCTTCCTACACATTCGGTTATAGGTGAACAAAAAGTCAAACTTTTTGCTTTTTTACCCTTCAGTATTGAATTATATTTTTGGAGCCAAATTAATAGGGGTGAGAGGAGTTATGGGGAGAAGGCAGGAGAATGGGATTGAGAGGGAAAGATAGATCAGCCATGATTGAATGGTGGAGCAGACTTGATGGGCCGAATGGCCTAATTCTGCTCCTGTCACTTATGAACATGAAAATGAGCAAACATAAAATAAAATTGTTTCATGATGATCAATTCTTCTCATGATTTTTGTACAAGATCACCCCTCATCCTCCTGCGCTCCAAGGAATCGAGTCCTAGCCTGCTCAACCTACCCCTATAGTTCAGGCCCTCGAGTCACAGCAACATCCTTGTAAATCTTCTCTGCACCCTTTCCATCTTTAGATTAGTTTACTCTAGTTTAGAGATACAACGTGGAAACAGGCCCTTTGACCCTCCGAGCCCGCGCCGACCAGCGATCCCCACACACTAACACTATCATACACACACTAGGAATAGTTTCAATTCATACCAAGCCATTTAACTTACAAACCTGTACCCCTCTCATCCTTCTAAATTCCGGTGTATACACGCCCAGTCGCTCCATTCTCTCAACATATGACAGTCCCGCCATCCCGTGAATTAACCTGGTGAACCTACGCTGCACTCCCTCAATAGCAAGAATGTCCTTCCTCAAATTTGGAGACCAAAACTGCACACAATACTCCAGGTGTGGTCTCACTAGGGGGCTGTACAACTGCAGAAGGACCTCTTTTCTCCAATACTCAACTCTTGTTATGAAGGTCAACATGCCGTTAGACAATAGAAAATGGACAACAGACCAGACCATTATCTCTGTCTACGCTTCGAGCTGCCTCGGGAAAGCAGCCAACGTGATCAATGTTGGTAAACCAGCACCTCCAGTTCCTTGTTTCAACAAAATTAAACGCCTTTCCCACTCCATCATTCCTCCTTCTCCCCCACACCTGTCAGGTAGATGATACGGAAGGTGTGAACGTGAGCAGCCTTTGCCTCAGAAGCCATTTCTTCCCCTCTGTTATCTGCATTCTAAACGGTCCTTCCATCAGCCCGACTCTCCAACCGACCTCGTGTGGACATTGGACATAGAAACATAGAACATTGGTGCAGGAGCAGGCCATTCGGCCCTTCGAGCCAGCACCGCCATTCAATATGATCATGGCTGATCATCCAGAATCACTACCCCCGTTCCTGCTTTCTCCCCATATCCCTTGATTCCGTGAGCCCTAAGAGCTAAATCTAACTCTCTCTCGAATACATCCAGTGAATTGGCCTCAGATTGCCTTCAGTGGCAGAGAATTCCACAGATTCACAACTATCTGGGTGAAAAGGTTTTTCCTCATCTCAGTCCTAAATGGACATTTTCTCTTCATAATGCTGAGAACTATATTCCGCACTCTGGGATCTTTCTATTTGCTCTACATTTTGTAATTAAGTTTAACGTGAATGCATTCATGTCCTTTATTGTCTGATTAGTTTCAGTTTAGTTTATTGCCATGTGTACCCAGGTACAGTGAAAAGATTTTGGTTGACTGACTATTGAGGACTATTGATTTTAATCAAGCCGTCCACAGTGTACAGATCCAGGGAAGAATGTTTAGTGCAAAGTAAAGTCTGATGAACGATATAATCCGATGGTCTTCAGTGAGGTAGATAGTAGCTCAGGACCGCTCTCTAGTTGTTGGTAGGATGGTTCAGTTGCCTGATAACAGCTGGGAAGAAACTGCTCCTGAATCTGGAGGTGTGCGTTTTCACGCTTCTGTATCTTTTGCCTGATGGGAGAGGGGAGAAGAGGGAGTGGCCAGGGTGCGACGGGTCCTTGATTATGCTGCTGGCCTTGCCGAGGCAGCGTGAGGTGCAGATGGAGTCGATGGAAGGGAGGTTGAGTTTGCGCGATGGTCTGGGGCTGCGTCCACGGCTCACTGCAATCAGCACGCAGCAAAACGCTTTTCACCGTGACTCGGCAACTGTGACAATAGTAAGCGTAGACCTAAACGGACAAACTCCACACAGACAGCACCGGAGGCGAGGATTGAATCTGGTGCTCTTGGGCTGCACCACTGTGCTGCCCAGCGTCTCTGTAACCTCACTGGCTCATCTCTCAACATGGCTTGGGCTTAGAAACATAAAAAATAGGTGCAGGAGCAGGCCATTCGGCCATTTAAGCCAGCACCGCCATTCAATATGATCATGGCTGATCATCCAAAATTGGGGTGGAAGATTGCAACCTTCACGTGTGTAGATTAGTGTGTTGATACTATATATGTGTTACCACACAGATTATGCACATTCCTTACATCACTCATACTACTGGTCCGCCCACTTGCTTGACAAGTGAGCTCTCTCTCTCCCCCTCTCTCTCGCTCTCTAGTTAGAATAGCCGAATGCACGGAGATGAAATCACCTTGTGTTACCTCCGCAGAGTTGCTAATAAAAGACTATGGATTCTAACCACTATGTGTGAGTTTGATCATTTCTTTTCTTTAAAAAATATATATTTTTATTCGTTTTGTTTATCAAAAACAAAAACAAAACAACAAATAAAAGAATAATGAGAAACATAACTATGATATTAATACGTAGGGATCAGGATTACATTAATAACAGGTATAACCTAAATATGAATCCAGTGTCAAAATACACATTGTATATAGACCTCCCGGTCTCTATGCAAATATAGTTAAATGTTTAAAAGAGAACATATATTAAAAAAACAAAAAGAGAAAAAGAAAAAAAAGAAAAAAAAGAGAAAAAAGGAAAAAACAAAATCCCCGTAAACTAGGAAAAATAAAAGCAAAAACAGAATCTGGGCTGCAAAGAATTTCAACAATTTAAGTCCCTGTTTGTTATCAAGTCCGTTCCACCGTATAAAGGTAAAAGAATTCTTATAACGGTTGGAGAGGGAACAATTTATGTCGTGTGAAAATGTTGAATAAATCTTCCCCAAGTCCTATCAAATTTAACCAAGGGTTTGATCATTTCAACAACGTGGTCCTCCCTGCCTCGACGAATGCAATCAACCCGACGTGCACAATCAAATAAGATCAAATGGAACAAGTTGTCCTACAACTTTAGGCCGTGCACGTCATACGCAAGAAGAAGTAGAAAAGGAAGATCGCGTGGGTTTCCTCCGGGTGACCGCGTGGGTTTCATCCGGGTGCTCCGGTTTCTTCCCAACATCCTTAAGATGAGCACCTCTGTAAATTGCCCATCGTGCGTCGGGAGTGGATGAGAAAGTGGGATGACAACGGGGGTCCCGGTGGGTGGGGGGGGGGGGAGGAACGCTGTGAGGGACAGTGGGAGAACAAAGGGTGACCCGATGTGGGGGAGGGAGGGGCACTCTAGATTTAGAATCCACTGCCCAGGGGATAAGCCTGCGTTCGTTTGTGTGTTTGTTCGTTCGTTCGTTTGTTCGTTCGTCCGGTTAAGGCGCCGTGCACACGATAGCCAGCCTACAGTCGCTTGTCTTTTACTGTTTTCACTTTTAATTTAATTTTAATTTCATGTTTTTCATGTGAAGCTCGTCGTGTGTTGTGACTGTCGGCAGACCAATTTCCCTCTGGGGGATGATTAAACTTCTCTTGTATTCGAAGGGCTGAATGGCCTACTCCTGCACCTATTGTTCATTGTCTATTATTGGGGATGATCAGCCATGATCAAATTGACTGGTGGTGCTGGCTCGAAGGGCCGAATGGCCTACTCCTGCGCCTGTTGTCTATTGTATCGTATCACAACTGGTTTAAAGGGGTCATAGAAACATAGAAAATAGGTGCAGGAGGAGGCCATTCGGCCCTTCGAGCCAGCACCTATCGTCCCCTATCAATAACCCATGCCTGCCTTCTCCCCATATCCCTTGATTCCACCAGCCCCTAGAGCTCTATCTAACTCTCTCTTAAATCCATCCAGTGACTTGGCCTCCACTGCCCTCTGTGGCAGGGAATTCCATAAATTCACAACTCTCTGGGTGAAAACGTTTTTTCTCACCTCAGTCTTAAATGACCTCCCCTTTATTCTAAGAGTCGGTGTAGACTCGGTGGGCTGAAGGACCTGTTTAGTTGCGTTCAATTGAGAGACACAGCATGGGCTCGATGGGCCGAAGGGCTGTCACGTCTTTGGAGTGTGGGAGGAACCCGGGTCCCGGGCGCTGTGAGGCAGCAACTCTACCGCTGCGCCGCCTCGCTCTATCTCCTAAACTGAAACTAAATCTGGGCATTAGAGGGTTAAGCGAGGTTTTTTTTTTTTAAATGTGGTCGGGCGTGATAATTTGCCATCTTACTTGTGGCATCTAGTGGCAACATATTCGCACTGCACCGGCCTCTCCAGGGCTGACGAGAGGGGGCTTCACTAGCAAGCCTTCCTGCCGTTCCAGTTGAAATATAAGCTGGGTAATTTTGAGCGCAGGAGACTCCACGGGATCGGGCTGGATAAATGCAGAAGGCGGGGGGGAACGGCAAAAAAAACCACCAAAAAAAATGGAAGGCGGCAAGATTTGCGAAACGTATTATACCTGAAACGTGATCCAGAGATTTTTTTTTAGGAAATGCCCACTTCAAACAAAACCCCACGAAGCCCTCCTAATACGGAACGGATTACTCCTAAGTCTTTCGGAGAAATTCATTTTCCCCATTATCATTTGTGTGACTCCATTTTCCTTAAAGATTTGCTGAACAAGGATTAGGCACAGACGCTCCTTTGTGCCGTAATTAAGCAGGGCTTTTAGCTGTTGTTGATGGTAGGGCCCTGAATATGATAGCCCCAATCATATACTCATTTGGACAAGGAAGGTATCCCTTAATCCCTTTTCTAAATTGAGTGGGGGGGTCAGGGTGAAGTGAACTGAATGCGTTCCCTGTAGGGTTATTTTTCCACAAGCTTTTCACCCAGCTGGAAGGACTGAAGAGAAGGCAGACAAAAATGCTGGAGAAACTCAGCGGGAGAGGCAGCATCTATGCAGCGAAGGAATAGGTGACGTTTCGGGTCGAGTCCCTTCTTCAGACCCGAAACCTCACCTATTCCTCCGCTCCGTAGATGCTGCCTCACCCGCTGAGTTTCTCCAGCATTTTTGTCTATCTTCTTTTTCCAGGGTCTCAACCCAAAACGTCGCCTATTCCTTCGCTCCATAGATGCTGCCCTGCCCGCTGAGTTTCTCCAGCATTTTTGTCTACCTTCGATTTTTCCAGCATCTTCAGTTCTTTCTTAAACAGGACTGAAGAGAAGACTTACGAGGATGCTATAAGGAGTCATACGGCATGGAAACAGGCCCTTCGGCCCAACTTGCCCACACCATCCACCATGTCCCATCTACACTAAGTCCCACCTGCCTGCGTTTGGCCCACATCCCTCTAAACCTGTCCTATCCATGTACCTGTCTAAACATTGCAACAGTCCCTGCCTCAACTACCTCCTCCGGCAGCTCATTCTATACACTCACCACCAGGGGGCGGAAATCCTGGGGGGTACAGGGGGGACACGTCCCCTCGTGCTTTGAGAGGTGGGGGACAATCCGCCCCGTGTTTTGTCATCCGGACTTTATCAGACGCTTTCTAAGGGCTGAATCGGCCTGTTCGCGGGGTCTTTCATCGCCCGGCGCGGCTTAAACTCAAACTACTGTATCGAGGTGATCAAGGCTCCCGATGTTGAAGCCCCCGCCGGCCGATGAAAGACCCCGTGAACGGGCCAATTCAAGCCCCACGGCCAAAGCCTCGCACTAATGCATCTCGCTCTCCCCTCCAGCCCAGCGCGCCGTTTGACTCGGGGGTGATTCGGTTCAGCGTGGAGTCGGCGCCCGATGAGCAGAGGGAACCGGGTCCGGGTCACCGCCAGGGATGCGGTTCTCTATCTGGAAGACGGATGGTCTACTGCAGCTGCTGGCAGGTACACACAGAGAGAGGCCACTCGGCCCGCGCGTTGCTGCTGTCTCACAGCGCCAGGGACACGGGTTTAGATCCTGACTACGGGCGCTATCTGTACCGAGTCTTTTTCTCCCCCACTAGCGCCTTGTGTGATGTTGATCTCACTCTTGCTCCTGAACAGACCGGGCACCAGCACCAAGTGCTCGCTCCGCCACCTCTCTCGCTTGAGTTTATTTTGACAGTGGGTGTCCACAGGGCCCACGGCTAAAGCCTCCAAAGCCTCGCTTGTGCGCATGCGCGCGCGGCCGGCAAGAAATTGTGTCCCCCCCCATGGTTTGATAGAGATTTCCGTGCCTGCTTCACCACCCTTTGTGTAAAATAAGTTACCTTGTGTTGAACCATTGGTCACTTCTCCCGACAGAAATCTTAGAAGTTCATAAATTCATTATTTCTGGGAGCAGAATTAGTCCAATCCGCTCATCGAATCCACTCTGCCATTCAATCACGACTGATCTGTCTCTCCCTCCTAACCCCATTCTGATGCCTTCTCCCCATAGCCCCTGACACTTTAACGAATCACAAATTTGTCAATCTCCGCCTCAAAGATATCCATCGACTTGTCGTCCACCGACCGCCGTCTGTGGCGATGAATTCCACAGATTCACCACCTTCTGGTCTCCACAATCTTCACTTGGGCTATTTTGACACATGAGACGTTGAGCAAAGGTGGTTCAATCATTCAATCAATAAAGGTGGCTCTTTTAGTTTAGTTTAGTTTAGAGATACAGCGCGGAAACAGGCCCTTCGGCCCACCCAGTCCGCACCGACCAGCGATCCCTGCACATTAACACTACCCTACACACACTGGGGACATTTTTTTTAACATTCATACCAAGCCAATTAACCTACAAACCTGCATGTCTTTGGAGTGTGGGAGGAAACCGAAGATCTCGGTGAAAACCCGCGCAGGTCACGGGAAGAACGTACAAACTCCATACAGATAAGCACCCGTAGTCGGGATCGAATCCGGGTCTCTGGCGCTGTAAGGCAGCAACTCCACCGCTGCGCCCCTAATTCAGACATGATGAGGCAGCTTTTCCTTTTGTTGTCAGGGTGGCCCCTGCGTAACTTGACCTAGTGTCCCGAGAGGTCTTTCAGGATTCTGATGAAGTCATCGCTTTAGTGAAGTGACACGACCGATGGGGCTTCAAATTCATCCAAATCCCAAATGAATGAATTGGCTACGACTCTGCCAATCAGGCTTGTTGACACATAGAGTGTAGAGTTACATCCTAAATCTGCCAAGGCCAAGTTCAAGCTGGTGGGAAATAAACTCGCCGTTCACCCCATTTCACTTTTAATAAAAACTAAACAGAATATTTTAATCGTTTTTTTTCAACAGAATTGGGCCACAGTTTAAGAATAAGGGGGAAGGCATTTAGAACGGAGACGAGGAAACACTTCTTCACACAGAGAGTTGTGAGTCTGTGGAATTCTCTGCCTCAGAGGGCGGTGGAGGCCGGTTCTCTGGATACTTTCAAGAGAGAGCTAGATAGGGCTCTTAAAAATAGCGGAGTCAGGGGATATGGGGAGAAGGCAGGAACGGGGTACTGATTGTGGATGATCAGCCATGATCACATTGAATGGCGGTGCTGGCTCGAAGGGCCGAATGGCCTACTCCTGCACCTATTGTCTATTGTTTATTGTCTATTGTCTATTGCCTATTAAAAAAACGCAAGAGTCTCGACCCGAGATGTCACCTATTCCTTTTCTCCAGAGATGCTGTCTGACCCGCTGAGTTACTCCATCTTTTTATGTCTGTCTTCGGAATATTGTACCTGTTGATCTGCACCTTCTCCCCTCTCCCATCGGGCAAGAGGTACAGACGTGTGAAAACACACAGAACCAGATTCAGGAACAGTTTCTTCCCAGCTGTAATCAGGCAACTGAACCATCCTACCACAACCAGAGAGCAGTCCCAAACTTCTATCTACCTCATTGGAGACCCTCAGACTATCCTTGATCGGGCTTTGCTGGCTTTACCTTGCACTAAACGCTATTCCCTTATCATGTATCTGTGCACTGTGAATGGCTCGATTGTAATCATGTATTGTCTTTCTGCCGACTGGATAGTAGGCAGCAAAAGCTTCACACATGACAATAAACTAAACTGAACTGAACTGTCCAGCTGCAAGCTTATTCTTCAGTGCAAAATATATCTCAGTCAAAGGAAAAATTCTGGTGATAATAAATACTTGAAAGATTCCATTAAAAGGCTGATATCAGAAAATTAAAAATGTATAAAAACGAATGTCCAGTTTATGCATGTTTCTCGAATGAGATAAAGCAATTAATTTTAACCCAATTAATTCAACTTTAGAACAGATAATAAAGGGATTTCATATTAATGGACCTGAAATGCTCATTTCCATGCATTAAAGTTTCAAGACAAAACTCCTTTCCTTTTGAGGGAATAAGTGACAATAAATAGGGAGCCTTTTACAATTTTTGTTGGGAGATAAGGTGAATAAGATGTAATAAGAGGTATTGATAAGGGGAATAGACAAGTCCTTTCCCCAGATTAGGGGAGTTATAGACAATAGACAATAGGTGCAGGAGTAGGCCATTTGGCCCTTCGAGCCAGCACCGCCATTCAATGTGATCATGGCTGATCATTCCCAATCAGTACCCCGTTCCTGCCTTCTCCCCCTATACCCTGACCGCTATTTTTAAGAGCCCTATCTAGCTCTGTCTTGAAAGCATCCAGAGAACCCACCTCCCCCGCCCTCTGAGGCAGAGAATTCCACAGACTCACCACTCTCTGTGAGAAAAAGTGTTTCCTCGTCTCCGTTCTAAATGGCTTACTCCTTATTCTTAAACAGTGGCCCCTGGTTCTGGACTCCCCCAACATCGGGATCATGTTTCCTGCCTCTAGCCTGTCCAAGCCCTTAACAATCTTATATGTTTCAATGAGATCTCCTCTCATCCTTCTAAACTCCAGAGTGTACAAGCCCAGCTGCTCCATTCTCTCAGCATATGACAGTCCCGCCATCCCGGGAATTAACCTTGTAAACCTACGCTGCACTCCCTCAATAGCAAGAATGTCCTTTACTCAAATTAGGGGACCAAAACTGCACACAATACTCCAGGTGTGGTCTCACTAGGGCTCTGTACAACTGCAGAAGGACCTCTTTGCTCCTACTGTCCACGTACCTGTAGAAATGTTTCATAAAAGCTGAGATTTTACCTCATTATCTACCTGTACCTGCTCCAACAGCTCATTCCATACACCAACCACACTTTGTGTGAGAAAAGTTACCCCTCAGCTTTTCACTGTACCTCGGTACACGTGACAATAATGAATTAAACTGGGCGGCAGGGTGACGCAGCGGTAGAGTTGCTGCCTCACAGCGCCGGAGACCCGGGTTCAATCCTGACTACGGGTGCTGCCTGTACGGAGTTTGCACGTTCCCCCCGTGACCCGCGTGGGTTTCCTCCGAGATCGGACTGCTCAGCAGGCAACAAAAGCTTCACACTGTACCTCGGTACACGTGACAATAAACGAAACTAAACTCAATTAAACAGGTTTGTGAGTTAATTGGCTTCAGTAAAATTGTAAATTGTCCCTCGTTTGTGTAAGATGATCGCTGGTCGGCACGGACTGGGTGGGCCGAATGGCCTGCTTCTGCGCTGTATCTTTAAAGTTTAAAGACCGTGGTTCCTGATTCCCTGACTTTATTTAATGAGCTGGGCTTAAATTCCTCAGATACCACACAGCAGGATTCGAAACTCCAAATCTCTAGATTATTTGTCGAGGCCCCTGGATTACCAGTCCGATGAAGTCATTGCTGCGCTACTAAAATGGCGGGTAGCCTCTCGCCCTGAAGCCAAGAGAGTTCCTGAACTCACTGACGGGGTGGGACAGATGTGTTTAGTCTACGGAAACCACACTGTGGGACTGACACACACCACTTACACCGATTCTCAGTTACACCGCTCTCTCCCCCTGCTAGTCACAAGCGGGAGCTTTAATCAGCCCTGTCATAATGGCGGGCTCCACTGCAGAGGGTCCCTGAACAAATATGACGGCACAGTGTCGCCTTTCATTCCACGATTAAATCTGAGGAGACGGCAGCTGTTCCGTGGGCCGCCTGGAATCCAGATGAAAGTTCGAAGTCGCAGGAGGGGGGGAAGCGGGACATTTATTACACGTTTGCACCAAGGTCTCTGCCTCAGAGGGCGGTGGAGGACGGTTCTCTGGATGCTTTCAAGAGAGAGCTAGATAGGGCTCTTAAAGATGGCGGAGTCAGGGGATATGGGGAGAAGGCAGGAACGGGGTACTGATTGGGGATGATCAGCCATGATGACATTGAATGGCGGTGCTGGCTCGAAGGGCTGAATGGCCTACTCCTGCACCTATTGTCTATTGACTCTTGTCTATTGTTATTCATCGAATTGCACGGCAGCAGAAACACGCAATCCTCGAAAGAAGGGTCTTGCTGGAACACGTTTTCTTTCGACCCTTCAGAGGGAAAGGAGAACGTTAGACTTTAGACTTGCAGCACGGAAACAGGCCCTTCGGCCCACCGAGTCCGTGCCGGCCGGCGATCCCCGCACACCAACACTATCCTACACACACTGGGGGACAATTTACAAAATTTACCGAAGTCAACTAGCCTACACGCAACGCACGTCTTTGGAGCGTGGGAGGAAACCGGAGCACCCGGAGAAAACCCACGCAGGTCGCGGGGAGAACGTACAAACTCCGTACAGACAGCGCCCGTGGTCAGGATCGAACCCGGGTCTCTGGCGCTGTGAGGCAGCAACTCTACCGCTGCGCCACCACGCTGCCTAGATATTTTGAGGAAAGCTTAAGAAATTCACAGTGATAATGACCTAGACTGGCTTTCTACGTTTTAAAACATCACGGTTTATTTGGTTACTTACATTTTAGTTCCCCATCTGTCAGAGTGGGATTTGAACTCTCAATCAATGATCTACAAGTCTGATTAGCATTGCTGTAATTTAATCACTGTATTACCACATTATACTTGCTAGCTGTTACTGCTCTCTTCCAGCTCCCCCCCACCACAGTCGGTCCAAAGGAGGGTCCCAGCACGAAACGTCACCAATCCACAATCAGTGCAAAGTCTCTTTTACTATAAATGGTACATTAAGCCGGATCGTTTCATTTGCATATCATTTTTTAATCCTCACGTTAGCTTGGGCAACAATGTGAATTTCTGAGCCGACATCTAAAGTCACCTCACACTAACGTCTCAATACCCTCTGTTTAATATTGCAAATGCACACATTGTGCTGGGGTAAAGGGCGGCACGGTGGCGCAGCGGTAGAGTTGCTGCCTCACAGCGCCAGAGACCCGGGTTCGATCCTGACTAGGGGGTGCTGTCTGTACGGAGTTTGTACCTTCTCCCCTTGACCTGAGTGGGTTTTCTCCGGGAGCTCCGGTTTCCTCCCCCACTCCAGGTTTGTAGGTTTAATTGGCTTGGTATCATTGTAAATTGTCCCTGGTGCGTTGGTGTGCGGGGATCGCTGGTCGGTGCGGACTCGGTGGGCCGAAGGGCCTGTTTCCACACACCCTAAACTGTACTAAACTCAGCAGGTCGGGCAGCATCTGTGAACAACATGAAGACTCTTCAGACTGAGAAGGGTCTCGACCCAAAACATCACCTTTCCATGTTCTCCAGAGGTGCTGTCTGACCCGCTGAGTTACTCCTGCAGATTCTGTCCTGGGCCTCCTCCACTGTCAGAGTGAGGCCCAGCGCAAATTAGAGGAACAGCACCTCATATTTCGCTTGGGCAGCTTACACCTCAGCGGTATGATCGTTGACTTCTCTAACTTCGAGAAACCCTTGCTTTCCCTCTCTCTCCATCCCCTCCCGCTTTCCCAGTTCTCCCACCAATCTGACTATCTACAATTGCATTTTATATCTGTTTGCTTTGGTGTTACTTTTTCCTGGCTAACAATGATGTATTCTACATTTTACTTGATCGCCGTCCCCCTTGTCTCATCTTCACACCTTACACTTCCTTATCTATGTATCGCCCTCTCCCCTGACTCTCAGTCTGAAGAAGGGTCTCCACCCGAAACGTCAATCATTCCTTCTCTCCAGCGATGCTGCCTGTCCTGCTGAGTTACTCCAGCATTTTGTACCTATCTGCACTTCCAAAGTTATCTGCAAACATTTGACAATAGAGCAGGGAGGTTCTACTGCAGTTGTACAGGGTCTTGGTGAGACCACACCTGGAGTATTGCGTACAGTTTTGGTCTCCAAATCTGAGGAAGGACATTATAGCCATAGAGGGAGTGCAGAGAAGGTTCACCAGACTGATTCCTGGGATGTCAGGACTTTCATATGAAGAAAGACTGGATAGACTTGGCTTATACTCGCTAGAATTTAGGAGATTAGAGAGGGATCTTATAGAAACGTACAAAATTCTTATGAGGTTGGACAGGCTAGATGCAGGAAGATTGTTCCCGATGTTGGGGAAGTCCAGGACAAGGGGTCACAGCTTAAGGATAAGGGGGAAATCCTTTAAGACCGAGATGAGGAAAAACTTTTTTCACACAGAGAGTGTGAATCTCTGGAACTCTCTGCCACAGAGGGTAGTTGAGGCCAGTTCATTGGCTATATTTAAGAGGGAGTTAGATGTGGCCCTTGTGGCTAAAGGGATCAGGTGGTATGGAGAGAAGGCAGGTACGGGATACTCAGTTGGATGATCAGCCATGATCATATTGAATGGCGGTGCAGGCTCGAAGGGCCGAATGGCCTACTCCTGCACCTATTTTCTATGTTTCTATGTAATAGACAATAGGTGCAGGAGGAGGTCATTCAGCCCTTCGAGCCAGCACCGCCATTCAATGTGATCATGGCTGATCCTCCACAATCAGTACCCCGTTCCTGCCTACCCCGAGATCCCCTGACTCCGCGATCTTTAAGAGTTCTATCTAACTCTCTCTTGAAAGCATCCAGAGAATTGGGCACCACTGCCTTCTGAGGCAGAGAATTCCACAGATTCACCACTCTCTGGGTGAAAACGTTTTTCCTCATCTCCGTTCTAAATGGCCTACCCCTTATTCTTAAACTGTGGCCCCTGGTTCTGGACTCGCCCCAACATCGGGAACATGTTTCCTGCCTCTAGCGTGTCCAAACCCTTATATGTTTCAATAAGATCGCTTCTCGTTCTTCTAAATTCAAGTGCATACAAGCCCAGCCGCTCCATTCTTTCAACATACGACAGTCCCGCCATCCCGGGATGTGAAAAGTATTGCATTGAGAGAACGCTCTTGTTTCTTGCCAAAATATAAGTAAAGCCCAGACAAGAATAGTTGGCAGCTTAATATTCCTTGAACCTTCCTGACATAAGAGAACCTCAGAAAGGATCAGATTCAGGTCTTTACGTGAAAAAGAGCTTTAAACATCAGACTTAAAACCATTTAGTTTGCCGGACTGGCTCGGTTTTGAAGCCAAGTCCCAATTGGTAAAAGGAGGTGTTCTAATCTTCTGATGGTTATCTGCGTTCACTGCAGCTGTGAAACGCTTGTTCCAAACAGTGTGAAAAAAAGAATAATTTCCAGACTGCAAAACCCATCGTACACTGTGTGGAAACGTCAAAGAAATCCCACCTGCCAGACTGGATATCCATCAATAATACTGTACAGCGTGGTGGCGCAGCGGTAGAGTTGCTGCCTCACAGCACCAGAGAACTGAGTTTGATCCTGTCTACGACTGCTGTCTGCACGGAGTTTTTTACGTTCTCCCCCGTGACCTGCGTGGGTTTTCTCCGGGTGCTCCGGTTTCCTCCCACACTACAGGTTTGCTGGTTAATTGGCCTCGGGGTATCGCTTGGTCGACCCAAAATGCTGGAGTAACTCAGCGGGTGAGGCAGCATCTCTGGAGAGAAGGAATAGGCGACGTTTCGGGTCGAGACCCTTCTTCAGTCTGAGGAATTGTCAATTGTCCCGAGTGTGTGTAGGATAGTGTCAGTATGTGGGGATCGCCAGTTAGACTACCAACCTGCACGTCTTTGGAGTGTGGGAGGAAACCGGGGCACCCGGAGAAAACCCACGTGGTCCACACAGACAGCACCCGTAGTCAGGATCGGACTGTATCTGTGGAGGGAATTCTCCAATTTTAGGTAAATAACCTGTAACCCCCCCCCCTCATCCCCTTCCTCCCCCCCCCCCCCCCCACCCGTCTCTTCTCTGTGCCTCACCTGGGTGCTCACCCATTTCTCTATTTTTGTTCTTTGGCTTTACATAGAACAGTACAGCTCAGGAGCAGCCCTTCGGCCCACAATGATGCGGTAGAGTTGCTGCCTTACAGCGATGAGCCCGACTGTGGGTGCCGTCTGTACAGAGTTTGTACGTTCTCCCCATGGGTTTTCTCCGAGATCTTCGGTTTCCTACCAAACTCCAAAGACGTGCAGGTTTTGTAGGTTAATTGGCTTGGTCTTCTTCTTCTTGCCTGGTGTAAATCAGGGGTCGGCTAACCTAAGGCCCCCGGGCCGAATGCGGCCCGTTAACCCGTAACCTTCCGGCCCGCCGAGCGCCGAGCTCCGGCTGTACCGCATCCTGCGCAAAGCCGCCGGCATGACCGCGCACCTTCTGTGAACACGTTTAAAAAAGAACTGCAGATGCTGGAATAATCAAAGGTAGACAAAAATGCTGGAGGAACTCAGTGGGTGAGACATGCAGGAATTGCTTGAGCCTGCCTCACCCGCTGAGTTTCTCCAGCATTTTCGTCTACCTTCTGTGATTTGATGCCTGCCATCCGGGGCGGGATGGGGGTGGGATCCATGTGTACACGTGATAGATGGGGCCCGCCATCCGCTCACAGACATGCGTCCCGGCCCCTATGCAGAACAAGGTAGCCCACCCCTGGTGTATTTGTAAAATTGTCCCTAGTGTGTGTAGGATAGTGTTAATGTGTGTGAATCTCTGGTCGATGCGGACTCGGTGGACCGAAGGACCTGCTTCCGCACTGTATCTCCTAACTAAACTAAACTAAACCACCCTTGGCATTATTCCTAATCAAGATGAATTCAGATGGACACAAAGTGCTGGAGTAACTCAGCTGGTCAGGCAGCATCCCTGGAGGAGAAGGATGAATGACGTTTCGGGTCGGGCTTCTTCAGACTTCCCTGTTCTTGGTCCATTAGCTTGCAAGCTTCTTCAAGTGTCAATACAAGTGCTTTTTTTAAAAATGCAACAAAGATTTCTGCCTCTGGCAGTGAGTTCCATACCAAGAATAGACACCACCCACTGTGTTAAAACTAAATGTTCAACTCTCCGCTAATCCTCTGCCACTGAACTTAAATCAATGTCACGTCATTATTACCCTCTTTGCCGGAGGAAATACCTCTTTCCAGTTAAACATGTATAGACTTTTCATAATATTGCCCACCTCGATTTTGATCACCCCTCAGCCCCCTACAGTATATCCACAGAAAACCACCTTTGTTTCCTGACTTGCCCGAGTTCAACTCAACCTCCTAAACATCTATTATATTATATGTCTATTATATGGGGAGAAGGCAGGAACGGGGTACTGATTGGGGATGATCAGCCATGATCACATTGAATGGCGGTGCTGGCTCGAAGGGCCGAATGGCCTACTCCTGCACCTGTTGTCTATTGTCTACATCAACACTGTCGCCATCGATGAAAGTAATATGTTCTCAACAATACCTTAAGTTGTCCAGTTAAAGTCCTCATCACACAACGTTACTACAAACCCTGACGCGATGATACAACATATAAGATTCTCGCACCTGTTGCGATATTTATTCAGCCAGGGATAATTGCACAACTTGGGCAATGAAAATTATCTTGGATTAATAATCTTCGCCTTAGAAGTTAGCAATGAGCAATTTTCCTTTGCAAGAAGCTAAGGGTCTTAACCTTCGCCACAGGTCAGCGTTTTCTCACAATAGGAATTTGGACTCTTGGATGGTAATTAATTCTGATTGGGTTCCAGAGAGATCTTGTCACAGTTTGATCTGCCCTCCAATCCACTTTCAGCCAGGGGAAATGCCCCAGGAATGGAGCCCATTGAACAAATCTAATTACTTCATCGCCGTCGGCCTGGAGTCGGTTGGTCAAGAATGTAACGATATCTTTATCAGTTGAAACTCTTCCCGTGGTTGCTGTGGACGATTCTCGCCACTTGTTCTGCGGATCAACGGCCAGCACAATTTTAAAGCCAAGGCCTACACGAAAACTGGAGTAAACTCAGCGGGACAGGCCGCATCTCCGGAGGGAAGGACGTTTCGGGACGAGACCCTTCTCCCTGCACGGCACCATTTTAACCCATGTTCACCACACATTTTCACTTATCTTTCAATTTCCTTTTCGACTTCAGACGTTAGAGATACAAAGCGGATACGGGCCCTTCGGCCCATCGAGTCCGTGGCAAACACCGATCACCCCGTGCGCTCGCACTTTCCCACACACACACACACACACACACACACGCGCGAGGGACAATTCACAATTTTTCCCGACGCTAATGAAACGACAAACCTGCACGTCTCTGGAGGGTGGGAGGAAACCGGAGCACCCCGGAGAAAACCCACGCAGTCACGGGGAGAACGTGCAAACTCCGTACAGGCGGCACCCGTAGTCAGGATTGAACCCGGGTCCCTGGCGCTGTGAGGCAGCAACTCTACCGCTGCGCCACCATGCAGCACCCATGTTATCTGTAATCTGTGCATGTTGTCACTTGCATCGATTGCAACATGCATCGACGGGGCAGGAAGCCGCAACTATTGTTAACAAATAAAGAGATTTAAAAAAACACTGAATCGAGAGCCAAGACTAAACCTCGAACTAGAAACATAGAAACATAGCCAATAGGTGCAGGAGGAGGCCATTCGGCCCATCGAGCCAGCGCCGCCATTCAATGTGATCATGGCTGATCATCCAAAATCAGTACCCCGTTCCTGCCTTCTCCCCATATCCCTTGATTCCGTTAACTATGAACTGTCATGGCTGCAATAGGCACTTTGGGCTTTTGTTTTGCGTTAATATATATATTTTTTTAATGTATTGAATATTTTCCGTTTATTGTGTTGTAGGTGAGTACTGTTAGTGTTAGAGTACTGTTCAGTCTGAAGAAGGGTCTCGACCCGAAACGGCACCTATTCCTTTACTCCATAGCTGCTGCCTCACTCGCTGAGTTTCGCCAGCATTTTTCGTCCGTCCGCTTTTGACTTTTCCAGCATCTGCAGTTCTTTCTTAAAAAATATTCCTCTCATGATGTTATCCACCTCTCTATGGTCACCCCTCACCCTCCTGCACTGCAAGGAATAGAGTCCTAGCCTGCTCAACCTCCCCCCGAATAGCCCAGGCCCGAAGTTTTGATTTTAGGTCTGTATACTCTGGAATTTAGGATGAGAGGGGATCTTATTGAAACATATAAGATTATTAAGGGTTTGGACACGCTAGAGGCAGGAAACATGTTCCCGATGTTGGGGGAGTCCAGAACCAGGGGCCACAGTTTAAGAATAAGGGGTAAGAACGTGGTTTAAGAACGGAGACGAGGAAACACTTTTTCACACAGAGGTAGACAAAAATGCTGGAGAAACTCTACGGGTGAGGCAGCATCTATGGAGCGAAGGAAATAGGCAACGTTTCGGGTCGAGACCCTTCTTCAGACTCATAGAGTTTTTCACCCAGAGAGTTGTGAGTCTGTGGAATTCTCTGCCTCAGAGGGCAGTGGAGGCCGGTTCTCTGGATACTTTCAAGAGAGAGCTAGATAGGGCTCTTAAAGATAGCGGAGTCAGGGGATATGGGGAGAAGGCAGGAACGGGGTACTGATTGTGGATGATCAGCCATGATCACATTGAATGGCGGTGCTGGCTCGAAGGGCCGAATGGCCTACTCCTGCACCTATTGTCTATTGTCTATTGTCACGTTGAGGTTTAAGCTTATTATTGTCACGTGTACCAAGGTACGATGAGAAACTTTGTTTTGCATCAGATAATACTAGACGTAAATACGATAAAGCTAAACTTAAGTACAATAGATGGAGCAAAGGAAAAAATACTGAGCCGAGAATATAGATCTCAGTAGCAGAGTAGCACAGCTGTGCCACCATGCCACCCACAACACGTGCCATATATAAACCTCAACCTAAAGGGCCTGTCCCACTTGGGCGTCATTTACGAGTAATTTACGCGGCATCATTTACGCGTCACGACGCACGACACGCGCATGATGCGTGGTGACGTAGGCAGTGACGCGCGGTCGCGCGCAGCTCCCCAGGATTTTGGGATGTACAAAATCTTCGCGCGCCATCTGCGTGGCGCAAATGACGCCCAAGTGGGACAGCCCTTAAACCTAAAATCATGACTCGAGGCCTAAGTACAGGGAGAGGTTGAGCAGGCTGGGACTCTATTCCTTGGAGCGCAGGAGGGATGAGGGGTGATCTTATAGAGGTGTACAAAATCATGAGAGGGATAGATCGGGTGAATGCCGATCTTTTACCCAGAGTAGAGGAATCGAGAACAAGACTGCATAGGTTTCAGCTGAGGGGGGAAAGATTTAATAGGAACCTGAGGGGCAGTTCTTTTACACAAAGGGTGGTGGGTGTATGGAGCGAGCTGTCGGAGGAGGTAGTTGAGGAAGGTACTATCACAACTTATAAGAAGCATTTAGACAGGTACATGGATAGGACAGGTTTAGAGGATATGGGCCAAACGCAGGCAGGTGGGACTAGTGTAGATGGGACATGTTGGTCGGTGTGGGCAAGTTGGGCTGAAGGGCCTGTTTCCACGCTGTATCACTCTATGACAATAAACTCAAACTAAAGAGGCTGTCCCACTTGGGCGACCTAATTGGCAAGTTTAGAAGAGTTTGAAAAAATGACGTTGAAGACCTCCTTCAACTGTGTAGAAGACCTCCTTTGACCTCCTTCAACTATGTTGAAGACTAGCTACGACTAGCTATGACTAACTTCGGGAAAATTGGACACCGAATAGTGGAGAGTGAAGACGACCTCCTTCGATCTCCTTCGACCTCCCTTCGACTATGATGAAGACTATCTACAACTACCTTCGACTATCTTTGACTACCCTCGATTACCTACGACTAACGTGCCGACCTACTACGACCTACTACGACTAAACCTACGAGTAAAAAAAGGTATCGATTTTTTCCATGGCGACCTTTTTTTACTCGCGGGCATTTTTCAACATGTTGAAAAATACGCCGCGACCTAGCTGAGGCCTCGAGTAGGCGGAGACCACTCTCGAGCATGAAGGAGAGTTTTTTATTTTTATTTTTTTTTATTTTTATTTATTAGAAGTACATTACATTACAACCACATACATTAATACTCGTCATTTGTATCTTCTTACAATTAATGTACTCCCTTTATTTATTTTTTTACACTAGAAAAGGAAAAGATTGAAAGAAAGAAGAAAGTGAAGGAAAAAGTGAAAGTGTAGAAAAGTTTAGAAAATGTAACAACAAAAAAGGACGAAGGCCCTATAAGAGCGAAATTAAAAACAAAAGAAAAAGAGTTAAGAAATAGGCCCTAGGAAAAAAAAGAGAAGAGAGAGAGGAAAAAAAAGAAGAAAAAATATATATTTTTTTGAGCATTACGTAAATAGGACATACCAACTCTTCAACTATCATCCCCCCTTACCTGACCTCAATTTTTTATTTTTTTAAAGTACTTTTGCACCCTATGTTTGTAATAATTCTATAAATGCAGACCACGTCAGGTGGAAGTGATCTGGTTTACCTGCTAGGAGGAGTCTTATCTCTTCTAGGTGTAATGTTTCAAACATATTTGAAATCCACATATTTATAGTTGGTATTGGAGCCTTCTTCCAAAATTTTAGAATTAGCTTTTTTCCAGTTATTAACCCATAGTCCATTAATTTCTTTTGAAACACATTTAGTTCTGGATCATCTTCCGTTATTCCGAAGATAATCCATTCTGCTTTGGGTATCAGTCTTGTTTTAAATAACTTTGCATGAAGGAGAGTTAAGAAGACCTCCTACGACCTCGTGTCGACCATGTTGCGAGTCGAGGTCAAACTCGCCAGAACTGGCGGATTAGGTCGCCCAAGTGGGACAGCCCCTTAACTTGAACCTGAATACCCATTGCCTATTTACAGGCTGTCACCTGTCTATGAAAAGAAGAAATCATAATAAAAAAAAACAAGGAAGGATTAAGGAGGTGCAGAAAATCAAAGAACCGTGAAAAATTGTTTTTTATTTAATCTCGGTAAATTTTAAGAGTTCCTTTGGAAACTGCTCTGGTTATGGTTTGTAACTCTGACCAATGCATTGCAAAATAATCTGATGCTCTAAATTCAATATAAAGACAAATACCATCATCTACAGCCGAAGACAACTTCAAAGGAGGTTTTTATTTGTCTTGGGTGACTCGGAATTACTATTAAAGGCAAGATTAAACACATACAGACCATCAGTGCAATGAATATTGTGCAGAAACCATCAAAAGCATTTTTGAAATGATTTCTTCTTCTTTATCTCTTGAGCTTTGATTTGATAAACTATAAAAGATATCTTTGCATCTCCCCCTGCGATAGTCAAAAGCCTTTCAGTTTCTTTAATGCTGGCCGTGCTTGAATTCAGCGGAGTGTTTGAAATGGTGACTGTGTAGGAAATAAAAATCACAAGAGTGTTTAACTTCCAGCTGCCAGTCCTGCTTTTATGATGAACTTTTGTGGGAGAAGTGACATTTAATCTTCCAGGTGACGTAACATCTGCAGTAATGCAGACAATTCAACCTCCTTAGAGTGCTGAACTTTCGAGAAGGCAAGGTCGACCTTTTTGTCAGAGTAAAATAAAATATTATTGAATGAAATTAAATTAAATGCAGGTTTGTCAGCTCTTGGCTCTCCGAAACAAAGGACTGCAGATGCTGGTTTACACCAAAGTTGGAGGCAAAGGGCTGGAGTAACTCAGCGGGTCAGGCAGCATCTCTGGAGATAAAACAATTTACAATTTGTTTATTTGTCTTTTGGACAAATTTGTCATTTGGACCCCGTTGAGGTCCAAACGAAATGTCGTTTCTGCAGCCATACATTACAAAACGAAGAAGACCCGAGACACAACACAATTTACACATACATCCATCACAGCGCTGTGATGGAAGGCAAAAAAACTTATCTCTCCACTGCACTCCCCCCCCCCCCATGTCAGAGTCAAAGTCAAAGCCCCCGGTGGGCGATGGTGATTATCCCGCGGCCATTAAAGCCACGCCGGTTAATGCAAGGTCGCGCACCGGGTCTTGGTGTTAGAGCCCCGGCGCGCGCTCGCAAAGTCCGGCGGCCATTCCAAGCCGCGCGGGGGGATCAAGCCCCGCTCCAGGTGCTCTTCAACCCCGCAACTCGGGCGGGAGAAGTCGCCGCTGCGGAAGCCCCGAAAAACGGTCTCCCCCCAGGGACCCGCGGGCTTCCGGTGTTGCCGTCCGCCAGACCCGCGGTTGTAGCCTCCGAATCTCCGGGGGTCGGGTAGCAGCAGCGATTGTCTCCACCACAGCTCCACCCGCTCCGGACTCGGCCAGCCCCGCGACGGTGAGTAGTCCGCAGCTCCGCAACTGGAGCCCCAGGTCGTTCCTGGTGGAGGCCGCTCCACGTTGCCCAGCCCCAACGACAAACAGAGACCCGACAAAGAAAAGGTCGGGTCTCCCGTGCAGGGGAAAGATTTTAAAGATTCCGCCCCCCCACCCCCACCCCCACCCCCCCCCCCCCCCACACACATACCCCGACAAAAAAAAGAAAAAAAACTACATAAAAACGAGACAAAAATAATAAAAATAAAAAAGGATATGTGTCGTTCACAGCCTGGACAGAGTGGATGTGGAGAGGATGTTTCCACTGGTGGGAGAGTCTCGGACCAGAGGCCACAGCCTCAGAATAAAAGGACGTACCTTTGAAAAGGAGATGAGGAGGAATTTCTTTAGTCGGAGGGTGGTGAATCTGTGGAATTCATTGCCACAGACGGCTGTGGAGGCCAAGTCAATGGGTATTATTAAGGCAGAGATAGACAGATTCTTGATTTGGGTTTATGGGAGAAAGCAGGAGGATGTGGTTGGGGTGAAAGATGGATCAGCCATCTTGGTTCTTGGTCCTGCAAAATATTCCAAATGGAATTTAAACTGGAGGTGGGAGCCATGATTGAATGGCGGAGTTGAATTAGGAACTTATGAAGTTATAACTAATGGGCCCGTCCCACTTACACGACTTTTTCGGCACCCGTCATAGATCGTTACAGCGCGGCAAAAACTTTCAACATGTTGAAAACCCAGCGGCGACCAGAAAGACGTTACGACTCTTTGGGCGACTGAGGAGACAACTCACGACCACACAGGTGACATGTCGCGGGGTGAGCCCAAAGAGTCGTACCTTGTTCTGGTCGCCCCTGGATTTTCAACATGTTGGAAATTTTCGCCGACCTGTAACGACCTATGACGGGTGCCGGCAGTCGCCGAAAAAGTTGCGTAGGTGGGACAGGCCCATTAAACTTATGAAATTATGAAATGGACACTAGGTGCTGGAGTAACTCAAGGGGTCAGGCAGCATTTCTGGAGAACATGGTTAGGTGACGTGTCTGGTTGATGCCCTTTTTCATGAGACTTTTGAATGGACATGTGAATCAAGTTGAAGTTACATTTATTGTCCCACGTGCACCAATTGGTGCAGTGAGATTTGAGTTACCAGACGGCCACACCAATAAAAAAGAACACAATACACGATAGAATTTAACATGAACATCCCCACACAGCGGAATCAACGTTCCCCACTGTGAGGGAAGGCAATAAAGTTCAATCATCTTCCTCTTTGTTCACCCGTGGTCGGGGCCTGGTAACCCTCTGCAGTCGTCGCTACGGACGGCCCGATGTTCAGGCCCTCTCGCCGGATGATCGGAACTCCGGCGTCGGGACGGAGGAACACACTCGAGGCTTGGAGTTCCCGAATCGGCCGAATATGGAAGGCATACAGCAGGCAGTGAAGAAAGCTAATGGAATGTTGGCCTCATAACAAGAGGATTTCAGTATAGGAGTAAAGAGGTTCTCTGCAGTTGTATAGGGCTCTGGTGAGACCACATCTGGAGTATTGTGTACAGTTTTGGTCTCCTAATTTGAGGAAGGACCTCCTTGTGATTGAGGCAGTGCAGAGTAGGTTCACGAGATTGATCCCTGGGATGGCGGGACTGTCATATGAGGAAAGGTTGAAAAGACTAGGCTTGTATTCACTGGAGTTTAGAAGGATGAGGGGATATCTTATAGAAACATATCAAATTATAAAAGGACTGGACAAGCTAGATGCAGGAAAAATGTTCCCAATGTTGGGCGACGTCCAGAACCAGGGCCACAGTCTTAGAATAAAGGGGAGGTCATTTAAGACTAAGGTGAGAAAAAAACTTTTCCACCCAGAGGGTTGTGAATTTGTGGATTCCCTGCCACAGAGGGCAGTGGAGGCCAAGTCACTGGATGGATTTAAGAGAGAGTTAGATAGAGCTCTAGGGGCTAGTGGAATCAAGGGATATGGGGAGAAGGCAGGCACGGGTTATTGATTGGGGACGATCAGCCATGATCATAATGAATGGCGGTGCTGGCTCGAAGGGCTGAATGGCTTCCTCCTGCACCTATTTTTTATTTTTCTATGTTTCTATCTTTCTATGAATGGAAGAATATGGATCATGTGCTGGCTTGGTCTGGGCATCATGATGACATGGATATTGTGGGCAGAATGGCCTGTTCCTGTGCTGTACTGTTCTATGTTCTATGTCCTACCTATATTTCTTTTGGCAATACTTTTAGGCAATTACATTTGAAGTCCATTGTAAATAGTTTTTTACATTTTTAATGTATTTATTCATTTAATAAATGAAAACATATAAATTCAAATGTTATAAATCCTTTTTAAATTTGAACATTTTGTTACTGCTGATCGGGAATTCACGCTGAATATAACCTTTGGTTCATTTTCTAATAATTTCCATAATTTACTCATTTAGCATCAGAAGAATTATTCTAATATTTTATCGAGTGAAGTGCGCTAAATTGGGATTTTAATTTTTCAATTAATAACTTGGTGAGGATAACACTTTGCATTTGTCCTCTCATTTAAAAATGTGGCTATTAGGGGAATATGTCAATGAATTCACGTCGTAGAGACAAGGTCGACACTTTGGCGGCAGTGATGTAGCGGGTAGAGCTGCTGCCTCACAGCCGCCAGAGACATGGGTTTGATCTCGCCTGTGTGGAGTTTGCACGTTCACCCACTGACCGCGTTTCCCACGGAAGACCCAGTTCCTCCCACATCCCAAAGAATTCCCCGTAGGAGGGGCGGAAATCGCTTTTAAAACGGGGGAGGTGGGGGGGGGGAGACACACACAATGAGGCTTAACATCTAGGACAGGGGTCGACAACCTACGGCCCACGGGCCGGATCCGGCCCGTAATCCGAAATCATCCGGCCAGCAGGCTGATTTTTAGTTTTCGCGACCTGGGTACTACAGCCAGTTCCGGGGCACGCAGGCGACCTGGGAACTGCAGCGAGTCCCGGGGCACGCAGGCGACCCGGGCGCTACCGCCAGAACCTGGGCTGCTAGATTCTAGGAGCTGGCGGCCTCCAACTGGAATTGGCCTAAAGGGCTCTGGAGGCAGATCCTGTGGAGCAGGCTGACTTCGGAGGCTGTGGTGGTTGTTTCATGCAACATGTTTCACAAAACATGGGGGGGGAGGATTGTCCCCCACCTCTCAAACATGGGGAGGGGGGGCACGTCCTCCCCCCCCCAACCCCCCCAGGATTCCGCCCATGCCCGTAGTGCGTTGGGAGTGGGTGAAATAGTGGGAACAAGTTTGAACGGGTGATCAGCGTTTTTATGGTTCAATGATACGTTATTTACCATGTGTACGGTGAAAGTACAGCGTATATTGTAATGTAGTACGGTGACATTTTTTTTTAGTTTAATTTAGTTTAGTTTAGTTTAGTCTAGTTTAGTTT
>CM075985.1:2863371-2873371 GCA_038087875.1 Malacoraja senta
CACTGTTTGAGGTCAAAGAAAAAAACACTTTGTTGCCGATCAAACGATGCCTGCCCTTGCAAAAATTATACCGTCTGCAGAAAGCCCTTTAGCCTTTCCCGAGGAGCTGCTGTGGACTACAAAATCCTCTCTGATCGCTCTGTGGAGAGGCGCCGATATAAGTGGGTCAGTGATAGGCGTAGAAAGAGACACCCAGACACTTAAGGGGCTGTCCCATTTGCGCGTAATTTACGCCACATCATTTACGCATCACGACGCACGACGCGCGTGTCATGACACGCACGTGATGCGCGCATGGTGCGTGATGACATAGGCAGTGATGTACAAAATCTTCGCGCGCCATCTGCATGACGCGCAAATGAAGGCCAAGTGGGACAGGCCCTTTAGAGTCACGGACTCACGCGCAGTGTGGAAACAGGCCCTTCGGCCCAACTTGTCCACGCTGACCAACGTGCCCCATCTACTAGTCCCAACTGCCTGCGTTTGGCCTATTTCTTCTAAACTAGCGTTGCCAACTGTCCGGTTTTACCAGTCGAGACCCTTCGGAATCGAAGGAATCGAAGGAAAATCGAAGGAATGGGTGACGTTTCGGGTCGAGACCCTTCGGGTCTCGACCCGAAACGTCACCCATTCCTTCTCTCCAGAGATGCTGCCTGTCCCGCTGAGTTACTCCAGCATTTTGTGTCTGTCTTCAGTTTAAACCAGCATCTGCAGTTCCTTCCTACACCTGTTCACACTAGTTCCATGTTTATCCCACGTTCTATCAACTCATTGAATGAAACATCTTTGTTAAAGTAGTGTACATATCTGAGCCTGTCTCTGCCTCTTTTTTAAGTTCAGAAGTGATTGGAGCAGAATAAGGCCATTCGGCCCATCGAGTCTACTCTGCCATTCAATCATGGCTGATCAATCTTTCCCTCTCAACCCCCATTCTCCTGCCTTCTCCCCATAACCCCTGACACCCGTACTGATCAAGAATCTATCAATCTCCGCCTTAAAAATACCCATTGACTTGGCCTCCACAGCCATCTGTGGAAATGAATTCCACAGATTCACCGCCCCCTGATTCTTTTGTCTTGCATTGTTTCGGTTAGTTTAGTTTAGTTTAGTTTAGTTTAGATGTAGAGAATGGAAACAGGCCATTCGGTGCATAGAATCCATGCCAACCACCGATCACCTGATCCTGCATTAGTTTTGTGTGAACCCACTTTCTCAATAAAGGGCCTGTCCCACTTGCATGCGATTGCATGCGTTTGGCGCGACCAAACGTGGTCGCTTGAAGGCGTACGGGCACCGTATGGCCACGCGGGGCCGGTCCCACTTAGAAGCGCGGAGTTGTGCGGGGCTGGTCCCGACATCGCGCGGGGCTCCGAAAAACTGTCAGCGGCCAAAATCTTTGCGCGCCAACGGCCTGTCGGCACGCAGGCGCATTGCGGTCGTACGCAGCGTCTTGACGGCGTACGCCTAGCGCGTGGCGTTGCGCGATGACGTCACCGCCCGGCATGGCGTTGCATGATGACATCACCACCCGACGCCATGCGACGCCCAACTTCAGTCGGCCCGGCTCGTGCCCAGCTGATTGGTAAGTATGACGCAAATGACGTCACGGGCGATCTTAGCGCGAACTTCGCGTGAACTCCGCTTCCATTTGGTCGCGCCAAACTCATGCAATCGCATGCAAGTGGGACCGGCCCTTAACTCCCTACACACTAGGTGCAATTTACAGAGGCTGATTAACCTATAAACCTGCACGTCTTTGCAAAGTCCCAGAGGAAACCCACCCAGTCACAGGGAGAACGTGCAAACTCCACACATAGATAGCACACGAGGTCAGGATCGAACACGGGTCTCTGGCGCGGTGAGGCAGAGGCTCTATCAGCTGCGCCACCATGCCGCTCTAGAAACTATGTCTCTATTATCTCCTTAAATCTTCACTCACAGAACAAAAGCAGGCATGCAACTAGTTTTGTATAATAACCTAATTGGTATGATTGCAAGACTTTTATATCGTGGGTGGAGAATCAGAGCAAACTTGCCTATGCAGGCACAGATTTACTAATATTTTCTTTCTCCATGTTGGGCTCCATTAAAGTTTATTTTTGCATGAGATAAACCAAGCAGTGGCAGTAAGCTGCGCAATGCCCGTGGCAGTCAGTGCTGCAGAGTTGCCATGGTTACACCTCGCAATGGCTGATCCTGTTGCTACCAGATTTATATTGGACTTGGTGACTCGCCCCAAGATGAAGGGAGAAGTCAAAGACCATCTTAGGACGACAGGGGTGGCGCAGCGGGTAGAGTCGCTGCCTCACAGCGCCGGAGACCCGGGTTCGATCCCGACTACGGGTGCTGTCTGTACGGAGTTTGTACCTTCTCCCCGTGACCTGCGTGGGTTTTCTCCGGGTGCTCCGGTTTCCTCCCACACTCCAAAGACGTGCAGGATTGTAGGTTAATTGGCTTCTGTAAATTGTCCCTGGTGTACAGTATAGAACAAGTGTTTTAGTTTAAGGTGGACAAAAATGCTGGAGAAACTCAGCGGGTGAGGCAGCATCTGTGGAGAGAAGGAATAGGTGACGTTTCGTGCCGAGACCCTTCTTCAGACTTAGTTGTGTTCAGTTTAGAGATACAGAGCAGAAACAGATCCTTTCTCCTACCGAGTCCGCGCCGACCAGCGATCACCCCGTACACGAGCACTACGCTACACCGCACTAGGGACATTGACCTACAAACCTGTGCGTCTTTTGGAGTGTGGGAGGAAACCGGAGATCTCGGAGCAAACCCACGCAGGTCACGGGGAGAACGTACATGTGGTAGATGTTAAGCTGTAAGCATGAAATCAGTCTGACACAGTGACATCAGACTTTAGACTTTAGAGATATAGCATGGAAACAGGCCCTTCGGCCCACTGAGTCCATGCAGACCAGCGATCACTCGCACTATCCCGCACACTAGGGACAATTTACAGAAGACAATTAACCTACAAACCTGCAGGTCTTCGGAGTGTGGGGGGGAAACCAGAGCACCTGGAGGAAACCCACGCAGGTCACGGGGAGAACGTACAAACTCCGCACAGGCAGCACCCGTAGTCGGGATCGAACCCGGGTCTCCGGCGCGGTAAGGCGGCAACTCTACCGCTGCGCCACCGTGCCGCTGTTTGACTTGTATTTGAAATATGTTCGCTTCTGTGTGAAAGGTGGCGGGGCCGAGATCTAATTCATACGTTGAATGGGAGCGTATTAAGAAACACGAAGGAACTCAAACTCATTAACTGTCTCTTAAATCTAAATACTTTAAGCATCTCCCCGCGGTAACTCATTCAACAACTTTATTACTCCCCCGGGTGATAAAGGTTCGGCCTGATTTCCTGCCTGAATTTTAACTTCCTGATTTTAACCCATGTCCCTTGACGTTTGAACTCATTCACACGATACACAATTTGCTTGAGCTAATTACATAATCTTGGAAACTACAATTTATATCACTTCAAAGTTTTCTGTTTTCCAATGAGAATCGGCTCAACTTCTTTAATCTTTCCTCATAAGTTTAATTCCCAGTACCTGAAATAATCTTAATTGTTCACATCTGCGCCCTCGGAGAGAAACAATATCCTTACTATGATTAATAGACCAGAATTGCACATTATAATGCAAATGGATTCTGATTAATGCCCTTAATAAAATAATCATTGTGTGTTTTATTCTCATCTAGGTGAACAATTTCAGCCATCTATGTACCTTGGCACAGACCCAGAGTTAATCTCCCTCTACTCATGGTCATAGAGTCTCACAGTGTGGAAACAGGCCCTTCAGCCCAACATGTCCCATCTACGCAAGTCCCACCAGCCTGCGTTTGGCCCATATCCCTCTAAAAGCATGTCCTCTAGATTTAAACCAGCATCTGCAGTTCCTTCCAGTATACATACTTAGATAGCTTCTTGATTAGTACGGGTGTCAGGGGTTACAGGGAGAAGGCAGGAGAATGGGGTTGAGAGGGGAAGATAGATCGGCCATGATTGAATGGCGGAGTGGACTCGATGGGCCGAATGGCCTAATTCTGCACCCTTGTCTTATGGTCTTATGTTGCTCTTACAAAGTAATTATTTATTTACTTAAGAAACGATGGTGTTTTTTTGTGAATGTTTGGCCTGAGTCTCCTGTGTTAAGAACATTTTAAATGAAATCTGGACCTCCCACTGGAACCTTTGCCCATACATTTGATAGCACGGTTTATTATGCAAGGATGAGCCAATTTCCTGATAACTTTAGAGGCTCTGGGAGAGAATTTGTTTCAGAGACTTAAAAACATGTTTCAAAGGTTTAAAAACATTCTCGAAATGAGAAGATTTTAAACATAATTACGCTGCTTGCAATAAATAGATGGGATTTATATGGAAGATGATAATTGTGGAAGGGACTGCGAGCCCCCCCCCCCCCCGCCACAGGTACCATGTAATCCCGTGCTACCCGCTCAATGGTCGGATAGTCGGCGACTAAACCGTCTCCCCCACCTGGTTTGCCAGGTGAGGAGGGGGCTGTGGACCCCCAGCAGGACCAAAAACAAGACCTGTCAAAGGGCGGATGAGCTTCTAGTGAGCCAACGGCCATCCGCACTTCAGTAGACGTTGCGATCACTGTCGTACACGGCATTGTAAGGCACTGTGCCCGTTGATGGTTTCAACGTTTGATGATGATGAATAATATCTGCTCACTCAAGGGAAAACCTCACGCTGCCTCGGCAAGGCCAACAGCACAATCAAAGACCAGTCTCACCCCCGGTCACTCCCTCTTCTCCCATCTCCCATCGGGCAAGAGGTACAGAAGTGTGAAAATGCACACCTCCAGATTCAGGGACAGTTTCTTCCCAGCTGTTATCAGGCAACTGAACCATCCTACCACAACCAGAGAGCTGTCCTGAACTACTATCTACCTCGTTGGAGACACTTGGACAATCTTTTAACTGGACTTTAATCTGTAAAGCGTAAATCATCCCTAGTGTGTAGGAGATAGCTAGTTAGGGTTGCCAACTGTCCCGTATTAGCCAGGACATCCCGTATTATGGGCTAAATTGGTTTGTCCCGTACGGGACCGCCCTTGTTCCGTATTTGACTGCTACTACTCCAGTGTTTCTGCCTCCAATCTTTCAGTTGGGCAACATTCAAGAATAAATCTCTCCCCGAGAAGTCACCTTTTCCAGCTGTTACCTTTATTGGTAGGAAGGAACTGCAGATGCTGGTTTAAACCGAAGACAGACACAAAATGCTGGAGTGACTCAACGGGTCGGACAGCATCCCTGGAGAAAAGGAATAGGTGACGATTCAGGTCAAGACTCTTCTTCAGACTGAGAGTCAGCATTTTCCCCTGACTCTCAGTCTGAAGAAGGGCCTCGACCTGAAACGCCACCTATTCCTTTTCTCCAGAGATGCTGTCTGACCCGTTGAGTTACTCTAGCTTTTGGTATCTCCATTTCCTGTTCCCTCACCACAATTTAACCGTTAACGCTCAGAAACCCCCCCCTTTCTTTGCCTCCTAGGAGGTTGGACACCGAGAGATTTCTGAGCTTTCAACCAGATGGAGTAACAAAATCTTACGGATTGAACCCTGAGGGTTGAACAAATGCTAATAGAACTAAAAACCATGAGGTATAGAGCAGGTTACAAATTGGCCGTTCTGCTCCATTGTATGAAGAACTATCCCTCAGTTCTTCCATTGGCCATTGGGACAGAACAATTAGCCTGGATATGGGCCTAAAATGACATTACTAGTACTGCCCAAGTGGTATTCCAATCTCCAACATAAATATCTTCATTTCATTAAATTAAGAAGTTAACGTTGGTATATTTTCATATTGAAAATTCTTGGTTGGTTGGAACATGACCATTCTTTGGGCTCATGGTGACTGTAACATGAAACTGTACTTTAGGCAAGAAATACAGAGTGGAAACAGGCCCTTCGGCCCACTGAGTCCATGCCGGCCAGCGATCATCTCGTACACCAGCACTACCCTACACACTAGGGACAATTTTCAGAAGCCAATTGATCTAGAAACTCGAAACCAGTACATCTTTGGAGGAGGCAGCGTGAAGTGTAAGTGGAGTCAACGGAAGGGATAGGTGGACACAAAAAAGCCAGAGTAACTCAGCGAGTCGGACAGCATCTCTGTCTGGAACGGTTGGAGCGATTCAGGTCGAGACCCTTCTTCAGTGAGAGTCCGGGAGAAAGGGAAACAAGAGAGACAGACGGTGAAATAGGGAGATAAAGAACAAATGAGTGAAAGATATGCAAAAATAGTAATGATGATAAAGGAAACAGGCCAATGTTGGTTGTGTCAAGAATCAAGAGTGTTTTATTGTCATATGTCGCAGGTAGAACAATGAAAATCTTACTTGCTGCAGCACAACAGAATATGTAAACAGAATAAATAATATAACAAAAACTCAGAAAAACCTCCCCAAAATAAAGGTAAGTGAAAACGAGTTATAGGCCATGGAAAGGAGGTTGGTTTGTGTGATGGTCTGGGCTGCGTCCACAACTCTCTGCAGTCAAATTAAAATGGCTAGCGAACGGGAGATTCGGGCAACCATTGCCGACCGTCCTGAACTCTGACTCATTCTGGGACACTACATTTGAGAGTCCTGCGTTATGTCCGACTGCGATGTTTAGCGTGGATCGGGGAGATTAGCAATAACATTGGCCCGAGAAGAGTAGAAGTTGGGAAAGAAAACAAGATGTGTGTTGAGTGTGGGAGTTGCAATAAGTTCTGTGCAACATCATCTTTTGTCACATCAATGTTGGTGCCAACAGATACTGTGTGAGCAAGCCCACCATGATGTTTATCCTGATCCTCACCGTGGAATGTCCCCATAGCTTCTCATCTCCCCGCCGCCCACATCTCCTATCTTTCCCACAGGAGGCCTCTGAAGCTAATCGAGATGAACGAGCAATGCAGTAATTGCTATGTTTTCCTCCATGACTTCTGTTTGGTGACGAACTCACTGCTGGTGTTGCCGAGACCCTGTAGAGACCTCCAACGCGTTCCTTATCTTGAGCGATGCAGGAGGATCAAGAATTAACAAAGAAAGTGCGCGTCTTTCTCTTGTGAAAGCATCTTAAGAGTTCCGAGGAACATCTTGATATCCATGGGTCTCTTCCGAACCCCTCCTCCCTCATTCATTTCAAGTTCAATCAACAGGGGAAAAGTTCCCCCAACATCATTAGTAATCAGTGCCTGATAAGATTATGAAAGTTTGGCATGAATTTGTGAGTCACATTCACCCACAGATCTCCAGTTACCAATTCACATCTGCACCAATACAGTGTCGTGGTATTTGTCTTCTAACGAAGAGCTGCCATTTTGTAAATATGTTTAGTTTAGTTTAGTTTGGAGACGCAGCAGCAGAAACAGGCTCTTCAGCCCACTGAGACCGCACCGACCAGTGACCCCCGCACACTAACACTACCCTAAGATTGTTAAGGGCTTGGACACACTAGAAGCAGGAAACATGTTCCCGATGTTGGGGGAGTCCAGAACCAGGGGTCACACAGTTTAAGAATAAGGGGTAAGCCATTTAGAATGGAGATGAGGAAACACTTTTTCTCACAGAGAGTGGTGAGTCTGTGGCATTCTCTGCCTCAGAGCGCGGTGGAGGCAGGATCTCTGGATGCTTTCATGAGAGAGCTAGATAGTCAAGTCAAGTCAAGTCATGTTTATTTATATAGCACATTTAAAAAACAACTGTCGTTGGCCAAAGTGCTTTACATTTGTTATAAGAATAGTATAAACAAAACAAACTACATACATACTGTATATACATGTAGCCCTCACTCAGAGGACGTCAGGAAAGGCTTGGGAGTATAGATGAGTTTTTAGTCTTGACTTAAAAGAGTCGATGGAGGGGGCAGTTCTGATGGGAAAGGGGATGCTGTTCAACAATCTAGGAGCTGCAACCGCAAAGACGCGGTCGCCCCTGAGCTTATGCCTAGACCGTGGGATATTCAGCAACCCCAAGTCGGCCGATCTGAGGGGCCTGGAGGTGGAGTGGTGGGTGAGAAGACTTTGGAGGTGGAGTGGTGGGTGAGAAGATAAGGCTCTTAAAAATAGCGGAGTCAGGGGATATGGGGAGAAGGCAGGAACGGGGTACTGATTGGGGATGATCAGCCATGATCACATTGAATGGCAGTGCTGGCTCGAAGGGCCAAATGGCCTACTCCTGCACCTATTGTCTATTGTCTATTGTCTAACACACACTAGAGACAATTTACATTTACACCAAGCCAATTAACCTACAAACCTGTACGTCTTCGGAGTCAGGTCGCAGGGAGTTCCCCCCTCGCCACGGGTACCATGTAATCCCGTGCTACCTGCTCCATGGTCGGATAGTCGTCGACTAAACCGTCTCCCCCACCTGGGTTTGCCAGGTGAGGAGGGGGGCTGTGGACCCCCAGCAGGACCAAAAAACAAGACCTGTCAAAGGGCGAATGAGCTTCTAGCGAGCCAACGGCCATCCACACTTCAGTAGAAGATGCGATCACTGTCGTACGTAGCATTGTAAGGAATAATGATATAGCACACACACCAAAATCCTGTACTTCCAGCGGCGGAAGTCCGCAGGATCTGGAGGACGGAGATGTGTGGTGCATCCGTCACCGTTCCCGTCGGAAACCAGCACCGCTGCGTCGCTGATGTTTTCAACGGTGATGAATGAATTCGGAGTGTGGGAGGAAACCGAAATCTCGGAGAAAACCCACGCGGTCACAGGGAGAATGGACAAACTCCGTACAGACAGCACCCGTAGTCAGGATTGAACCCGGGTCTCTGGTGCTGTGAGGCAGCAGCTCTACCGCTGCGCCACCGTGTCGCCCTTTGTAATTGGACTTCATGCGCTGATAGAAACATAGAAACATAGAAAATAGGTGCAGGAGTAGGCCATTCGGCCCTTCGAGCCATCCAATATGATCATGGCTGATCATCCAACTCAGTATCCTGTACCTGCTTTCTCTCCATAACCCCTGATCCCTTGAGCCACAAGGGCCACATCTAACTCCCTCTTAAATATAGCCAATGAACTGGCCTCAACTACCTTCTGTGGCAGAGAATTCCAGAGATTCACCACTCTCTGTGTAAAAAATGTTTTTCTCATCTCAGTCCTAAAAGATTTCCCCTTTATCCTTAAACTGTGACCCCTTGTTCTGGACTTCCCCAACATCGGGAACAATCTTCCTGCATCTAGCCTGTCCAACCCCTTAAGAATTTTGTATATTTCTATAAGATCCCCCCTCAATCTTCTAAATTCTAGCGAGTACAAGCCGAGTCTATCCAATCTTTCTTCATATGAAAGTCCTGACATCCCAGGAATCAGTCTGGTGAACCTTCTTTGTACTCCCTCAATGGCAAGAATGTCCTTCCTCAGATTGGGAGACCAAAACTGTACGCAATACTCCAGGTGTGGTCTCACCGAGACCCTGTACAACTGCAGTAGAACCTCCCTGCTCCTATACTCAAATCCTTTTGCTATGAATGCTAACATACCATTCGCTTTCTTCACTGCCTGCTGCACCTGCATGCCTACTTTCAATGACTGGTGTACCATGACACCCAGGTCTCGTTGCATCTCCCCTTTTCCTAATCGGCCACCATTCAGATAAAAGTCTACTTTCCTGTTTTTGCCACCAAAGTGGATAACCTCACATTTATCCACATTATACTGCATCTGCCATGCATTTGCCCACTCACCCAGCCTATCCATCTTGCAGCCTCCTAGCACCCTCCTCACAGCTAACACTGCCCCCCAGCTTAGTGTCATCCGCAAACTTGGAGATGTTGCATTCAATTCCCTCATCCAAATCATTAATATATATTGTAAATAGCTGGGGTCCCAGTACTGAGTCTTGCGGTACCCCACTAGTCACTGCCTGCCATTCTGAAAAGGACCCGTTTACTCCTACTCTTTGAAATAGTTTTGTTTATTGTCACGTGTACCGAGGTAGACAATTCTTCTGCAGTTGTA
>CM075985.1:2878371-2930871 GCA_038087875.1 Malacoraja senta
ATAGTGTTGAAGTGTGGACTCGGTGGGCCGAAGGGCCTGTTGCCATGCCATATCTCTAAGTTAAGCTAAGCTGTACTGAGCCACTCCTATCACCAACTAGAGAGCAGTCCTGTCCTACCCACCTACCTCATTGGAGACCCTCGGACTATCTTTAGTCGGGCTTCACTGGACTTCATCAGGCACTGAACGTGATTCTCTCTATCCTGTATCTGTTACACTGGTGACGGCTCGATTGTAATCATGTATTGTCTCTCCGCTGACTGGATAGCATGGAACCAAAAAGCTTTTCACTGTACCTCGGTACACGTGACAATAAACTAAACTGAAATAAAGAACTGAAGGACACTTCCAATAGCTCGAAGGTAGACAGAAATGCTGGAAAAACTCAGCGGGTGAAGCAGCATCTATGGAGCAAAGGAATAGGTGACGTTTCGGGTCGAGACCCTTCTTCAGTTAAACACTTCCTTTTAACAATAGACAATAGACAATAGGCAATAGACAATAGGTGCAGGAGTAGGCCATTTGGCCCTTCGAGCCAGCACCACCATTCAATGTGATCATGGCTGATCATCCACAATCAGTACCCCGTTCCTGCCTTCTCCCCATATCCCCTGACTCCGCTATGTTTAAGAGCCCTATCTAGCTCTCTCTTGAAAGTATCCAGAGAACCTGCCTCCACCGCCCTCTGAGGCAGAGAATTCCACAGACTCACCACTCTCTGTGAGAAAAAGTGTTTCCTCGTCTCCGTTCTAAATGGCTTACTCCTTATTCTTAAACTGTGGCCCCTGATTCTGGACTCCCCCTACATCGGGAACATGTTTCCTGCCTCTAGTGTGTCCAAACCCTTAACAATCTTATATGTTTCAATGAGATATCCTCTCATCCTTCTAAACTCCAGAGTGTACAAGCCCAGCTGCTCCATTCTCTTCCCTCATAGCTCAGACCCTCGAGTCCTGGCAGCATCTTCCCTGCACTATTTCCTGAATAGTATTTTTGTTTTGTTTACTTTAGTTTAGTGAAATTCGGTTTATTGTCACGTGTACCGAGGTTCAATGAAAAGCTTTTATATACTCAAGTCTTTTAGATTGTAGAGATACAGAGTGGAAACAGGCCTTTCGGCCCACCGAGTCCACGCCGACCTGCTATCACCCTGCACACTAACCCAATCCTACACACTAGGGAATTTTTTTTTTTACCACTTAGCCAAGTTACGTACAAACCTGTACAACGTTGGAGTGTGGGGGGAAACCGGAGCACCTGGAGAAATCCCACAAGGTCACAAGGAGGAGGTGTAAACTCCGTACAGACAGCACCCGTAGTCAGGATTGAACCCGGGTCTCTGGCGCTGTGAGGCAGTCCCCTTTTGTGGCATGCTAACCCGTCAGTGAAAAGACAACACATGATTACGATCGAGCTGTCCACAGCATAAAGGGAACTAAAGTGTGTAAAGTTTAGTGCAATATAATGTCCAGTAAAGGCGGTTTAAAGAGAGTCCAAGTGTCTCCAAAGTGGTAGAAGGTAGCTCAGATTGTAATGTCACCCTTCCTATGGCAAGGTGATCAAGACTGAACGCAGGGATCCTAATGCGGGGCTATGTGAAAGGCTGGATAACTCCACCAGGTTATCTCAGGCAGGAGATAGCACAGGCATCTTTCGCCAGAGGGTAGACAAAAATGCTGGAGAAACTCAGCGGGTGAGGCAGCATCTATGGAGCGAAGGAATGGGTGACGTTTTGGGTCGAGACCCTTCTTCAGACTGATGTGGGGGTTGAGGGGGGGGGGCGGGAAGAAGAAAGACAGTTGGCTGTGGGAGAGCTGGGAAGGGGAGGGGAAGGATGGAGAAAGCAAGGACTACCTGAAATTAAAGAAGTCAATGTTCATACCGCTGGGGTGTAAACTACCCAAGCGAAATATGAGGTGCTGCTCCTCCAATTTGCGGTGGGACTCACTCTGGCCATGGAGGAGACCCAGCACAGAAAGGTCGGATTCGGAATTTAGCCAGAGGGTGGTGAATCTGTGGAATTCTTTGCCACAGACGGCTGTGGAGGCCAAGTCGGTGGATATTTTTTAAAAATTTTTTTAAAATATTTTTATTTTATTAGAAGTAAGTACAATTGTATACAATCATATTTTCATAATACCTTTTATGTACAGCTTCTTATTTAAAAAAAAAATTGAAATAAAGAAGAAAAAGAAAAAAGTTAGATAATGAAAAATAGAAAAATGTGAGATATATAGTGTGTGAAAAAGAAAAAGAAAGAATGAAAAAAGAAAGTTGAGACATAGAAAATAGAAGAAAGAGAATAAAAGAAGAGAAGAAAAGAAAAGAAAATAGAAGGAGATCATTTATAATCTTGACCATCCGCAGTCACGGATTAGCTTTTACACCTGTGTTGCACCATATGTTTCCAAAAAGACGACAAATGGAGACCAACTCGTTATGAACTCGTCGGTGGATATTTTTAAGGCAGAGTTAGGTAGATTCTTGATTAGTACGGGTGTCAGGGGTTATAGGGAGAAGGCAGGAGAATGGGGTTGGGAGGGAGAGATAGCTCAGCACTTTAACTCCCCCTCCCATTCCCACACTGACCTTTCTGTCCTGGGCCTCCTCCACTGTCAGAGTGAGGCCCAGCGCAAATTGGAGGAACTGCACCTCATATTTCCCTTGGGTAGTTTACACCCCAGCGGTATGAACATTGACTTCTCCAACTTCAGATAGCCCTTGCTTTCCCTCTCCCTCCATCCCCTCCCCCTTCCCAGTTCTCCCACCAGTCTTACTGTCTCCGACTACATTCTATCTCTGTACCGCCCCCTCCCCTGACATCAGCCTGAAGAAGGGTCTCGACCCGAAACGTCGCCCATTCCCTTCTCTCCAGAGATGCTGCCTGTCCCGCAGAGTTACTCCAGCATTTTGTGTCTATGACAGATCGACCACGATTGAATGGCGGAGTAGACTTGATGGGCCGGATGGCCTAATCTGCTCCTATCACTTACGACCTTACGACCTCCCTTAGGTTAGTCACGGAGTAAAGATCTCTCGTTGTGCCTCAGCCTCGAGGGAACATTCCCACCAGACTCGCCGGCTCCAGGTGGACTACTCTTGGAGAGGTCATAGCATGACAATCCTCCTCCTTTCATCAATCTTGCCAGTCCTCTGCCAAGCCAATTGGAAATAAAACAGGTGTTTAACGTCCCAATTGGATGCATTTTGGCAGGTCGATGAAAAGACCTTTATATCCCATTTCCAATATTTCCATAACTAATATATCTTCAAAGGAAATGAAAAATAAAGGTCACATCCAGTTATTTTGTCCAACTTTTCTCCTTGTTTGCTCTTGCACAATGAACTGTAAGCTAGTCTTTAACCTTCGAAAACTCAAGGATCATCTTGCAGGCCGGTCAACTGAATTTCCATCAGATACCATCAGCTGAGTATATTTAGGCGGTCACGGTGGTGCAGCGGTAGGGTTGCTGCCTCACAGCGAATGCAGTGCCGGAGACCTGGGTTCGATCCCGACTACGGGTGCCGTCTGTTTGTACGTTCTTCCCGTGACCTGCATGGATTTTCTCCGAGATCTTCGGCTTCCTCCCACACTACAAAGGCGTACAGGTTTGTTGGTTAATTGGCTTGGTGTAAATGTAAAAATTGTCCCTAGTGTGTGTAGGATAGTGTTAATGTGCGGGGATCGCTGGTCGATGCGGACCCAGTGGGCTGAAGGGCCTGTTACCGCGCTGTATCTCTAAAACCAAAACCATAAACTATAGAAGTTGGGAGGTCATGTTGCAGTTGTATAATACGTTGGTGAGACTGCATTTAGAGTCTTGTGTTCGGTTCTGGGCACCATGTTATAGGAAAGATATTGTCAAGCTTGAAAGGGTTCAGAAAAGATTGAAGGGCCTGTCCCATTTACGTGTCCTTGGCGTACATTAATTGTAAGAAGATATAAATGACGAGTACCAATGTATGTGGTTGTAATGTAATGTACTTCTAATAAATAAAAAATTAAAAAAAAAAAATAAAAAAAAAATATATATATATTTTTTTTAAAAAGAAGAAAAAAAAGAAAGGGTTCAGAGAAGGCTTACGAGGATGTTGCCAGGACTAGAGGATGTGAGCTATAGGGAGAGTAGGCTGGGTCTCTATTCCTTAGAGAGCAGGAGGATGGTAGCTGCACAGTCTTTTGCCCAGTGTAGGGGAATTGAGTACCAGAGGACATAGGTTCAAGGTGAAGGGGAAATGATTTAATAGGAACCTGAGGGGTAACTTTTTCACACAGAGGGTGGTGGGTGTATGGAACGAGCTGTCGGAGGAGGTAGTTGAGGCTGGGACTATCCCATCGTTTAGGAAACAGTTAGGCAGGTACATGTATAAGACAGGTTTGGAGGGATATGGACCAAGTGCAGGCAAGTGGGACGAGTGTAGCTGGGACATGTTGGCCGGTGTGGGCGAGTCGGGCCGAAGGGCCTGTTTCCACATTGAATCACTCTATGACTGTGACTCTATACGCTCTTCCTACTTTCATCAGCTGTCAGGGGTAATGGGGGAGAAGGCTGGAGAATGGGGTTGAGAGGGAGAGATAGTAGAGCCATCATTGAATGGCAGAGTAGACTGGAGAGGGAGGGGTAAGTGGAGTGTCTTTAGAGTGTTACCTAAAATGAGTGAATTCAACATTCATACTACTGAGTTGCAAGCCATCCAAGGAACTATATGAGATGCTGTTCATCCAGTTTGTGTGTGCCCACACTCTGGAAACGGAGGAGGCACGGGGCAGAAAGGTCAGTGTGGGAATGGGAAGGGGAGTTAAAATGGTTTGCAACTGGGAGATCGGGTAGGCCTTGGCGGACCGAGCGCAAGTGTTCAGCGAAATGGTCGGCGAGTCTACGCTTTGTCTCGATGATGTACAGGAGCCCACATTGGGAACACCAGATGCAGTAAATAAAGTTTAGTTTAGTTCAGTTTAGTTTAGAGATACAGCGCGGAAACAGGCCCTTCGGCCCATCGAGTCCGCACCGACCAGCGATCCCTGTACGATCCTACACACACTAGGGACAATTTACATTTATACCAGGCCAATTAGTCTGTGTTTAAGAATAAGGGGCAAGCCATTTAAAACGGAGACGAAGAAACACTTTTTCACACAGAGAGTGGTGAGTCTGTGGAATTCTCTGCCTCAGAGGGCGGTGGAGGCAGGTTCTCAGGATGCTTTCAAGAGAGAGCTAGATAGGGCTCTTAAAAATAGCGGAGTCAGGGGATATGGGGAGAAGGCAGGAACGGGGTACTGATTGTGGATGATCAGCCATGATCACATTGAATGGCGGTGCTGACTCGAAGAGCCGAATGGCCCTACTCCTGCACCTATTGTCTATTGTGTGCCTTTGGAGAGGTCTGCATTCCAAAACCCTATCTCCATCCCTAAAGATTTAATAGGAACCTCAAGGGTAACTTTTTTTACACAAAGGGTTGGGGGTGTACAGAACGAGGAGCCGGAGGAGGTAGTTGAGGGACTATTGCAAACGTTTAAGAAACATTTAGACAAGTACATGGATAGGACAGGTTTGGAGGGATATGGGCCAAACATGGGCAGGTGGGACTAGATTAGATGGGGCATGTTGGCTGGTGTGGGCCAGTTGGCCGAAGGGCCTATTTCCACATTGCAAGACTCAATGAACTACTATCTACCTCGTTGGACTATCCTTGATTGGACTTTGCTGGCTTTATCTTGCACTAAACTTTATTCCCTTATCCTGTATCTGTACACTGTGGATGGCTCGATTGTAATCATGTATTGTCTTTCCGCTGACTGCACAGCACGCAACAAAAGCTTTTCACTGTACCTCGGTACACGTGACAATATACTAAACTGAATTGAACTGAGCTATAACTCTGACTCCACTGCACAAACTTTAATCTGTGGGATCTTTCAAGTTCAAGTTTGAATTAATTGTCACGTGCACCAATTAAGGTACAGTGATATTTGAGTTACCATGCAGCCATACTAAGTGAGAAGCAACAAAACACACAGCCACATAAAATAACATTTTAATGGCCCTGTCCCACTGTACGAGTTCATTCAAGAGCTCTTCTGATTTTTTTAAAAATTCTAACTCGTGGTAAGCACGTAGAATGTACTTGGTGGGAATGTCGGAGCTCGGGGACGTCTCTTAGCGGCTCGTAACGCTAACGGCAGGTACTCGGGAAACGCGGTAAGCTCGTGAAGAATCGTGAAGATTTTTTAACATGTTGAAAAATGTCCACGAGAGCCCCGAGTACCGACGAGCGGCTATTGCCGTAATTCTCCGAGTTCGAATCAGGGGAAACTCGGGAGAACTCTTGAATCAGTGGGACAGCCCCCTTCACCTTCCGCACAGCTCCCGATTGGTTAACCAGAGATTTGTTCCTTTCTCCTTGCCCGCTTGTGCCAGCCATTTCTGCTGCCATCACTATAGCAGGTGCTTGGCACCAAGGCGCGTCGCACAGCATTGAAAGGGGGCATATTGTGCTTCTGTTTCTGCTTTCCGCTTCTCCGCGCTCCTTACCAGATGGCACGGTGGTGCAGCGGGTGGAGCTGCTGCCTCAGAGCTCCGATGCGCTAGAACCACTGCCAGCCACCACTGTTCTCTAGTCGTGGGCCTCCTAGATAGATAGATAGATATTTATTTGTTGTCATTTGAACCTAAGTTCAAACAAAATTTGGTTTCTGCAGTCATACAAACAAGTAAAAAGAACCAAGACACAACACAATTTACACAAACATCCATCACAGTGAATCTCCTCCTCACTGTGATGGAAGGCAAAGTCTTATCTCTCCCCTGCACTCCCCATTCTCCTCCCGATGTCAAAGTCAAAGCCCCCGGCGGGCGATTGTAGATATGTCCCGCGGCCATTAAAGCCGTGCCGGGCGATGTCAGACCCCGCTCCAGGTCATCCTCAACCCCGCAACTCGGGCGGGAGTAGCTGCCATTGCGGGAGCTCCGAAAAGCGGTCTCCCACCATGGACCCGCGAGCTCCCGATGTTACCGTCCACCAGACCTGCGGCTGAAGCCTCCGAATCTCCGGGGTCGGGTCACAGCAGCGCGCCACCACAGCTCCTCCCGCTCCGAACTCGGCCAGCTCCACGATGGTGAGTAGTCCGCAGGCTCCGCGACTGGAGCCCCAGGTCGTTTCGGTTGGAGGCCTCTCCACGGTGCTAGGCCCCAACGACAACGGAGACCCGACAGAGAAAGGTTCTGATTCCCCACCCCCACCCCCCGCCCCCCGCCCCCCCACACATACCCAGTTAAAAAAAAAAAAAACACTATACAAAACTCAAACGAAACAAAAACAAAAAAAAAAAAAGACAGACGGACTGCAGAGGCCGCTGCAACGCGAGTCGCGCCGCCCACCAACGCCCTCCTACGTTTTCCCTCTGACCATGCGGGTTCACCCAGGGATCTCCCGTCACCTCGCACTAGGGTTGTCAACTTTGACCGACTCGGCCGTGGCTGGGTGAACGATGAATTGGCCCGGGTGCGGTAAAAATGTTTCCCATGTTGGGGGAGCCCAGAACCAGGGGTCACAGATTAATAATAAGGGGGGAGTCCATTTAGGACTGAGATGAGGAAAAAACGTTTTCACCCAGAGAGTTGTGAATCTGCGGAATTCTCTGCCACAGAAGGCGGTGGAGGCCAATTCACTGGATGTTTTCAGGAGAGAGTTAGATTTAGCTCTTAGGGCGAACGGAATCAAGGGATATGGGGAAAAAGCAGGAACGGGGTACTGATTTTAGATGATCAGCCACGATCATATTGAATGGCGTGCTGGCTCGAAGGGCTGAATGGCCTACTCCTGCACCTATTTTCTATGTTTCGGTGTTTACAAACAATAGACACTAGTGTCTGACGAAGGTATCGACTCGAAACGTCACCTATCCATGTTCTCCAGGGATGCTGCAGGTTTACAAAGACAGTCACAAAATGCTGGAGTAACTCAGCGGGACAGGCAGCAAACCTTGAGAGAAGGAATGGGTGACATTTTGGGTTGAGACCCTGAGACCGTGCCTTCGATCCTGAGATGCGCCCGTCCCGCTGAGTTACTCCAGCATTTTGTATCTATTTTTGGTGTAAACCTGCATCTGCAGTTCCTTCCTGCACGTGATCGACTCTTTTACCATCTTCGGCACAATTGATCGATCAATCAAGCGATCTATCATCATGTTGTTTCTCTTGACCACTTTTGTCTCTATTCTAGCGGTAGACCAGTAATTTGAACCTGTACACGTTTCAACAATCACAGTTGATCAATCAATCAATTAATCAGGCAATCAATCAATCAATCGATCGATCGATCGATCAATCAATCGATTGATCGATCAGTCAGAAACGGTGTACAAGAAGCTAAAATGTTATTCGAAGAAGCAACATGACCTCAGAGAAGCCACCGTCACAATTAGCAGTCTGGATTGAGTTGGTTAATCTGCTTCCTCCAACATTTTGACAAGCAAAGTTTTGCAGTTAATAAGAAACATTGATACAGGTACATGGATATTACAGGTTCGGAGGGATATGAGCCAAACACAGGCAGGTGGGACTAGTGTAGTTGGGACATGTTGGTTGGCGTGGGCCAGTTGGGCCGAAGGGCCTGTTTCCACGCTGTATCACTACGACTCCAGACGAATTGAGAAGAGAGCGCTACTCTCATTAATAGATCTCTCAGTTTGGAAACATGACTGACTGTAATTAAATATATGATGGGGAGAATAAGGAGGCGCAGTGGCTCAGATGGTAGAGCCACTGCCACACAGCGCCAGAGACACTGGTTCAATCCTTACCAGAGGTACCGTCTGTGTGGAGTTTGCTTGTTCTACCTGTGACCGCGTGGATTTCCTCCGGCAGCTCAAGTTTCCTCTCACGTCCCAAAGACGTGCGGCTTTTTTAGGTCAATTGGCTTCTGCAAATTGCCCCTAGTGTGTTGGGTGTGGATACGAAAGAAGGATTACATAGAGCTGGTGAGACGGGTGATGAATAGTCAGCATCGACTTGGTGGGCCAAAGGACCTGTTGCCGTGCTATATCTCTACACTCAACTTTAAAAATGATTTTCTCCTATTCCCAATCTTTGCTTCCAATTTTACCTCATTGGAGATCTTCGAACTATCTTTGATCAGACTTTGCTGGCTTTACCTTGCACTAAACGTTATTCCCTTATCATGCATCTGTACACTGTAAATGGCTCGATTGTAATCATGTATTGTCTTTCCGCTGACTGGTTAGCACGCAACAAAAGCTTTTCACGTGACCATGGCTGATGACTGAACCGTGAAATGTGAGTGTGTGTGTGAGTGTGTAAACTAACTAACTAACTAACTAACTAACTAACTAACTAACTAACTAACTAACTAACTAACTAACTAACTAACTAACTAACTAACTAACTAACTAACTAACTAACTCCTAACTAACTAACTAACTAACTAACTAACTAACTAACTAACTAACTAACTAACTAACTAACTAACTAACTAACTAACTAACTAACTAACTAACTAACTAACTAACTAACTAACTAACTAACTATCTAACTAACTAACTAACTAATTATTTGTTTAAGAAGGAACTGCATATGCTGGAAAATCGAAGGTACACAAAAATGCTGGAGAAACTCAGCGGGTGCAGCAGCATCTATGGAGCGAAGGAAATAGGCAACGTTTCGGGCCGAAACCCTTCTTCAGACTGATAGGGGGTGGCGGGGGGGGGGGGGGTCGGGGAGAAGAAAGGAAAAAGGAGGAGGAGGAGCCCGAGGGCTGAGGGAGAGATAGGAAGGGGAGGAGACAGCAGGGGCTAGCAAAATAGGGAGAATTCAATGTTCATGCCCCCAGGATGCAGACTGCCCAAGCGGAATATGAGGTGCTGTTCCTCCAATTCCCGGTGTTACTCGCGAGTTTCTCCAGCATTTTTGTGTACCTTTAACTAACTAACTAACTAGAAAACGAACTAACTAACTAACTAACTAACTAACTAACTAACTAACTAACTAACTAAGTAACTAACTAACTAACTAACTAACTAACTAACTAACTAACTAACTAACTAACTAACTAACTAACTAACTAACTAACTAACTAACTAACTAACTAACTAACTAACTAACTAACTAACTAACTAACTAACTAACTAACTAACTAACTAACTAACTAACTAACTAACTAACTAACTAACTAACTAACTAACTAACAGTGAAGGACATGGTAAAGGCATGCCGTCATTTCTGCTCCAGTGATGAGCAAAGATTTTGTGACTCTTGGCTTTTAGTCACGTTTACTGTGAAAATTATGAAAAGCTTTCTCTCTCTGTGCTCTGGAGCGAGATGGCAGTGGAGATAAAGAGTGGGCAAATAAATCAAAACAGAAACAAATAATGAGACGTCTTAGGGGGGGGGGGAATAAAGGAAGTAAGGGAAAAGACAAAAACTATCAAACACAATCAGGTTCAATAACCAGGGGAGATAAGTTTAAGGTGAGAGGGGAAATGATTGAATAGGAACCTGAGAGGCATGTACTATAACAACATTTAAAAGACAAAAGATAGCCAAAAAAAAGCTGGAGTAACTCAGCGGGACAGACAGCATCTCCGGAGAGAAGGAATAGGTGAGACCCGAAACGTTACCTATTCCTTCGCTCCATAGATGCTGCCTCACCCGCTGAGTTTCTCCAGCATTTTTTGTCTACCTTTGATTTTTCCAGAATCTCGGAATGAGTATTTAACCCCAGAGCTTTCTCACTCATATGCAAGGATTCTGCCAATAATGGAGCCAAAATAGTTTGCCAAGATGTGAATTTATGATTGACTTTTGCACAGCTGGGTTTGGTTAGAAAAAATCAAGGAAAGAAGCAAAAAGAAAATCAAAAAACCTGAAAAAAAAGAGCAAATTAAATGAATGCTGGCAGCATCTCTGGAGAAAAGGAATAGGTGACATATCATGTCGGAACCCTTCAGACTGAAGGAAGGAACTGCAGATGCTGGTTTATACCGAAGATAGGCACAAAATGCAGGAGTAACTCTGATTTGGTCTAGTTTAGTTTATTGTCACGTGTACCGAGCGACAGTGGAAAAAAAGCCTTTTATGCTTACTAATCAGTCAGCCTAAAGATTATACATGATCACAGTCACGCCATCCACATTGTACAGATGCAGGATAAAGAAAATAGCATTTAATGCAAGATAAAGTCCAGTAAGGTCTGATTAAAGACAGTCCAAAGGTCTCCAATGAGGTGGATGAGAGTCAGGACCGCTCTCTAGTTGGTGAAATGATGGGTCAGTTGCCTGATAACAGCCGGGAAGAAACTGTCCCTGAATCTGGAAGTATGCGTTTTCACACTTCTATACCTCTTGCCTGATGGGAGAGGGGAGAAGAGGGAGTGGCCAGGGGTGAGACTGGTCCTTGATTATGCTGCTGGCCTTGCCGAGGCAGCGTGAGGTGTAGATGGAGTCGATGGAAGGGGAGGTCGGTTGTACGGTGGTCTGGGGCTGCGTCCACAACTCTGCAATTTCTTGCGGTCTTGGATGGAGCTGTTCCCGAACCGTGCTCTGATGCATCCCAATAAAATGCTTTCGAAGTTAAGGTTACAGTTAAATTAACAATTTGAAACATATCAGATTGTTAAGGGCTTGCACACGCTAGAGGCAGGAAACATGTTCTCGATGTTGGGGGAGTCCAGAACCAAGGGCCACAGTTTAAGAATAAGGGGTAAGCCATTTAGAACGGAGACGAGGAAACACTTTTTCTCACAGAGAGTGGTGAGGCTGTGGAATTCTCTGCCTCAGAGGGCGGTGGAGGCCGGTTCTCAGGGATGCTTTCAAGTGAGAGCTAGATAGGGCTCTTAAAGATAGCAATAGTCAGGGGATATGGGGAGAAGGCAGGAACGGGGTACTGATTGGGGATGATCAACCATGATCACATTGAATGGCGGTGCTGGCTCGAAGGGCCGAATGGCCTACTCCTGCACCTATTGTCTATTGTCAATGGTCTAACTGTTACATCATTGAATGGTGGAGTGGGTGAATCCTGCTCCTGATACAAATGTACATAGAAACCAAAGGGGCACAATTGCTTCATAGAGCCTCGCAGAGTGGACTATTACAAAGTCTTACAGCCCCTGCCTCAACTACCTCTTTACTTACCATCGTGGAGCGGGCGACCCCTCGCTGGGGGTCGCCGGAGTACAGCTCCGACCGCCGGCCTGCCGCCCTACAACATCTGGAATCCGCGGTCTCTGGTAAGGAGGAGGCCAATTTGGGAGCTTCGGGCCGCGGGGTGTGCTCGACCTGTCCCGAAGTCGGCGTTCCGACCAGTCTGACCAGAGGGCCTGAACATCGGGCCGTGCATAGTGGCGACTACGGAGGGTCAGGGCCCTGACCACGGGTGAACAAGGGAGGAGGAGGAGGAGGAGGACTGTCGGAACTATATTGCCTTCCACCACGGTGAAGAGCGCTGTGGTGATGTCTGTGTTGAATCATGTTGTGTATTGTGTCCTTTTTTAATTGTAACGCTGCACGGTGAATTACATTTCACTGCACCTTATGGTACACGTGACAAATAGACTTGAACTTGAAATTTGAACTTGAACTTGCACTTGGCAGCTCGCCCCATACACCCCCCCCACAGGTTCACAAGTTATAGGTGTAGAATTAGGCCATTCGGCCCATCGGGTCCACTCCGCCATTCAATCGTGGCTGGTCCCTGCCTCCTAATCCCGTTTCCCTGCTTTCTCCCCGTAAGGGGGCCTGTCCCACCTGTTACGTAATTTGCGCGTAATTTACGCGACATCATTTACGCGTCATGACGCACGACGCACGCATCGTGACACTAATTCGAGTGTGCGTATTACGCGCGCATGGTGCGTGGTGACCCAGGATTTCGGGATGTACAAAATCTCCGAGTGCCGAACCCAATTACCACCAACCCTGGTCGTGTGGCAAATAAAGTTTCTATTCTATTCTATTCTATCTGCGTGACGCGCAAATGACGGCCAAGTGGGACAGGCCCTTGACCCTTGACACCCGTTCTAATCAAGAATCGCCCTTTGTGTAAAAAGGTTACCCCTCAGGTTCCTATTAAATCTTTAACACCCCCCCTCCCCCTCACCTTAAAACTATGACCTATATTCCAATACTGTCGGCAATAGGCATCTACCCGATCGATTCCTCCCATGATTTTTGTACACCTGGATAAGATCACCCCTCATCCTCCTGCGCTCCAAGGCCCGCTCATCCTCTCCCCTGTAGCTCAGACCCTCGAGCCCAGGCGACATCCTCCTAAATCTTCCTTCCTTTCCCACCTCCCCCTCCTCGTGCAAAGCTTGGCCTTGGCAGCACGAGACTAGCGTGGGCCCGAGAGGCGGGGAGGACGCCGTCGACAAGAGCAAGGGGTTTCTTCGAGAAGCAATGCGGTAAAAGCCACAGGAGCGTGATCCATTAAAAAAAAACCTTGGTCGCTGGCGAAGTGCCTTCAACTCGAATTAGTGATCAGATAATATGTGACCAGACTTCCCTTTGAAGCCCGGCACTTAAAAAATAAAACCAAGGCGCCTCTCCGTCGAATGTTTATGGGGGAGAGAGTGTAGATATTTGGAAGCTCTCTGTAAACAACCTTTAAAATGTTGCAGGATCGGACTTTGTTTTGTCTCTTCTCCCGCGGCAGTGGTTCTTTTCAGACAGAGCAGGCTGGGGATATAATGGGAGCAATGATCAAGGCAACATCTTCCACTGTTCAGCTTGGCTGCCGTATATATATATAGTTTCAGGCAGTCCCAGACAGATCCCAAACGCCGGTGGGAGTGTTTCCCATCGCATGGAACCAATGCATTTAAGCAAGGGAAGGGCACCGTGACATAACAAGCTGGCGTCTGGGTTGCTGATGGGGGCGATTATCATACACACCGGTCTGGGTGGCAGCGGGGCCCGATCAAACAGCACACTGCAACGTCACCAAGTCAAACAAAACACCACACAGTCCACGCTCGTGAATTGACTTTGTTGCAGCCAGACTTTGCGTAGTTTTATTAAAAATTACATTACAATTTTATTTCAAAACAAAAACTCATATTTGAGTGATGAAGTCTTATTTTGTCTGTGTGTGTGTGTGTGTGTGTGTGGTGCGTGTTTGCGCGTGTGTGTGTGTGTCTGTATGTTCGGCCGGATGTGTGCTTGTGTCTTTTTACGTGTGTTTCTACCTTTGTGTATGTGTGCGTTTGTGTGTGAATGTGTATGTTAGTCTGTGGTTGTTTGCATGTGTGTGTGTGTGTGTGTGTGTGTGTGTGTGTGTGTGTGTGTGTGTGTGTGTGTGTGTGTGTGTGTGTGCACGTGTGTGTGTTTTTGTGTGTGTGTGTGTGTGTTTGAGTGTGTGCGTATGTGTGTTTGTGTGCGTGAGTGTGTGTGTATGTGTGTTTGCATGTGTGAGTGTGTGCGTCTGTGTGTTTGTGTGCGTGAGTGTGTGTGTGAGTGTGTGTGTGTGTGCATGTGTTTGCGTACGAGTGTGCGCGTGTGTGTGTTTTTGTGTGTGAGTGTGTGTGTGTGTGTGTGTGTTTGCATACGAGTGTGCGCGTGTGTGTGTTTTTGTGTGTGTGTGTGCTTGCGTGTGTGTGTGTGTGCGTGTGTTTGCGTACGAGTGTGCGCATGTGTGTGTTTTTGTGCGTGAGTGTGTGTGTGTGTGTGTGTGTGCTTGCGTGTGTGAGTGTGTGCGTGTGTGTCTTTGTGTGTGTGAGTGTGGGTGTGTGTGAATGTGTGAGAGTCTGTGGCTGTTTGCGTGTGTGTGTGTGCGTGCTTGTGTCTGTAAGGCTGTGGTTGTTTGTGTGTGTGTGTGTGTGTGTGTGTGTGTGTGTGTGTGTGTGTGTGTGTGTGTGTGTGTGTGTGTTGTGTGTGTGTGTGTGTGTGTGTGTGTGTGTGTGTGTGTGTGTGTGTGTGTGTGTGTGTGTGTGTGTGTGTGTGCGTGTGCGTGTGTGCGTGCATATTTTACCCACACACATGCACACACGGAGCCAGTCCGAGGGTCACCAACGAGGTAGATGATAGCACAGCACCGCTCTCTGGTTGTGGTAGGATGGTTCAGTTGCATGATAACAGCCGGGAAGAAACTGTCCCTGAATCTGGAGGTGTGCGTTTTCACACTTCTGTACCTCTTGCCCGATGGGAGAGGGGAGAAGAGGGAGCGGCCGGGGGTGAGACTGGTCCTTGATTACGCTGCAGGCCAGACTAATCCTGACATTGGAGCTAGTCCATTGTTCTGTCTGGTGTATGGAAGAGATTACGTGCTGTAAATCAGAAGAGAAGCAGCAGGTTTAAGTTTGTGTCCTGGTCACTATTTGTCCCTCGGTCAGAAAGGAGATAGTTCTTTATAATATTACCGCCTGTCGGAGTTGCCACTGTGGACGTTGAGTGCCACTGGTGTTACCTTAAGTCGTCACTTTTCAAGTCAAGTCACTTTTTGATTTCTATAGCTCATTTAAAAAACAGCTCTCGTTGGCCAAAGCGCTTTACATTGGTGGAGGTACTAACGTTAAACAACAGTGGTTCATAGATTCAGATTCAGATTCAGATTCAACTTTATTGTCATTGTGCAGTGTACAGTACAGAGACAACGAAATGCAGTTAGCATCTCCCGAGAAGAGCGACATAAATACGTACATAAATACATGCATATAGCCCTCCCTCAGAGGACGTCAAGAAAGGCTTGAGAGTAAAGATGAGTTTTAAGTCTCGACTTAGAGTCGATGGAGGGGGCAGTTCTGATGGGAAGGGGGATGCTGTTCCACGGTCTAGGAGCTGCGGTCGCCCCTGAGCTTATGCCTAGACCGCGGGATGTTCAGCAACCCCAAGTCGGCCGATCTGAGGGGCCTGGAGGTGGTGTGGTGTGGTGGGTGAGCAGACTTTTGATGTAGGTGGAGGCAAGCCCATTGAGGGCTTTGTAGACATAGAGGAGGATCTTGAAATTTATTTGGAACCGCACAGGGAGCCAGTGGAAAGAGGCCAGGATCGGGCTGATGTGGTCCCTTTTTTCGGGTGCCCATCATTAACACAGCAACCATGCTTCATAGGAGGTGGAGGGAGCTGGAGAGAGGTGTGTCAGCTCATGAGAGGATTAGATCAGGTAGACGCACAGAGTCTCTTGCCCAGAGTAGGGGAATCGAGGACCAGGGGACATAGGTTTAAGGTGAAGGGGAGAGGATTTATAAGGAGCATGAGGGGTAACTTTTTCACACAGAGGGTGGAGGGTTGTATGGAATGAGCTGCCGGAGGAGGTAGTTGAGGCTGGTACTATTCACAACGTTTAAGAAGCATTTAGACAGGTACATTAATAGGACAGGTTTGGAGGGATATGGACCAAACGCAGGCAGGTGGGACTAGTGCAGATGGGACATGTTGGTCGGTGTGGGCAAGTTGGGCCGAAGGTTCTGTTTCCGCGCTGTATCTCTACTTGACTCTAGGGGTGAGAGTGGAAATGCTGTCTGTTCTGGCTTCTTATAGGGCATGGGTGGGGCGCCAGTGTTACTGTCTGTGTATCAGGCAGACAGGTGGTAGAGTGGCACAGCAAGGAAACAGGCCCTTCAGCCCAACTTGCCCATGCCGGCCCAGATGTCCCAGCCACACTGGTCCCACCTGCCTGCGTTTGTCCCATGTCCCTCTATACCTTTCACACCCATGGTACCTGCCTCCTTTGGCAGCTGGTTCCATATCCCTCCCCACCAACCTACGTGCCAAATTCAAGTTACTCGGTGCTGTCTGTTTCAGTATTATTCCCGTTAAAGGCAGTTCTCCCTGGAATTAGATTACAACATGGAGACACGGTGGCGCAGCGGTAGAGTTGCTGCCTCACAGCGCCAGAGGCCCGGGTTCCATCCTGACTACTGGGGCGCTGTCTGTACGGAGTTTGTACCTTCTCCCTTTGACCTGCGTGGGTTTTTTTTCCGGGGTTTCAGGTTTCCTCCCACACTCCAAAGATGTACAGGTTTGTGGGTTAATCGGATAGTGTAGGATAGTGTTAGTTGTGTGCGGATCACTGGTCGGTGCGGACTTGGTGGGTGGTTTCCTCACTGCATCTCTGAACTAGATTAGATTTTATTTCTTGTCATTTGAACCTCAAAGAGGCTCAAACGAAACTCCGTTTCCACAGCCACACAAACAAAACAATTCCTACACGACACACAAACAATTCAATTTACAGAAAAACATCCATCACAGTGAATCTCCTCCTCACTGTGATGGAAGGCAAAGTCTTTTCTCTCCCCTGCACCATTTTTCTCCCGATGTTGAAGCCCCAGGCGGGCAATGTTAAGTCCCACGGCCATTGAGGCCGCGCCGGGCGGTGTACGGCCTCGCTCCGGGCCCAAAAGTCACAAAGTTGGAGCCCCCGGCGGGCGTTGGAATGTCCCGCGGCCATTAAAGCCGCGCCGGGCGATGTACGGCCCCGCTCCGGGTCGTTCCAACCCCGCGACACGGGCGGGAGAAGTTGCGTTGCGGGAGCTCCGGAAAGCGGTCTCTCACCCGGACCCGCGAGCTCCCGATATCACAGTCCACGGGTCTGCAGCTGGAGCTCCGGAGTCGGGCCGCAGCAGCTAGCCACCACCGCTCCTCACGCTCCGAGGCCGGCCAGCCCCACGATGGTAAGTCCGCAGCTCCGCAGGCTCCGCGACTGGAGCCCCCAGGTCGTCCCGGTCGGAGGCCGATCCACGGAGCTAGGCCCCAACGACAACGGAGACCCGATAGGGAAAAGGTCGGGTCTCCCGTGCAGGGAAGAGATTTTTAAAGTTTCCCCCACATATACACAGTTAAAAACAGTATTAAAAAAAACACAAACAACTACATTTAACTTGACAAAAATTAAAAAAAAGACAGACAGGCTGTAGGGGCCGCTGCAGTAATCCGCGCTGCCGCACTAAAAAACTAATCTATACATCACAACCAATTTCAGCATCTCTGCAGGCACTAGTTTCTACGTTCATATGTTCATAGGTTCATAGGAGCAGAAATAGGCCATTTGGCCCATCAAGTCTACCCTGCCATTCAATCATGGCTGATCTATCTCTCCCTCTCAACCCCATTCTCCCGCCTACTCCCCATGACCCCTGATGCCCGTAATGTCTTTTTGTAGGAATGATTAAAAACTTCCTGGGAATTTTGATGTGCGGTCGGCAGCCTCGGGCTGCAATTCTTCCCTGTTATCTGTTAAAAACCCTTCCGTCGGTGAGTTCCAAGCAGCAGAGATCGTGTGCCAGGGAATATTCTGCTGAGTGAGAATGACTCATGGAAGAGATAGAAAAGAGCATGCAAGACAAAAAATAAAATGGGCGCGCCTCAGATCTCCCTAAAATGAAAGATAAAATCAGGCTTCTGTCGGTGACTAGGTTCTGCAAAGTTTATCTCTCTGGTTTATTATCGCCATCTCTCCCAGAGACTCTGAGCCACCTTGTTCTAAACAGACTTCTCTTCTCTGAGTTACCATAAGGCCATAAGACATAGGAACTAGAATTAAGCGACAGCAGGCAGTGGAGAAAGCGAATAGGTACAGCAGGCATTGAAGAAAGCGAATGGCATGTTGGCCTTCATAACAAGAGGAGTCGAGTATAGGAGCAAAGAGGTCCTTCTGCAGTTGTACAGAGCCCTAGTGAGACCACACCTGGAGTATTGTGTGCAGGTTTGGTCCCCTAATTTGTGGAAGGACATTCTTGCTATTGAGGGAGTGCAGCGTAGGTTTACAAGGTTAATTCCCGGGATGGCGGGACTGTCATATGCTGAGAGAATGGAGCGGCTGGGCTTGTGTACTCTGGAATTCAGAAGGATGAGAGGGAATCTTATTGAAAGAGATAAGATTATTAAGGATTTGGACACGCTAGAGGCAGGAAACCTGTTCCCGATGTTGGGGGAGTCCAGAACCAGGGGCCACAGTTTAACATTGGGTAAGCCATTGAGAACGGAGATAAGGAAACAGAGATTTGTGTGTCTGTGGAATTTTCTGCCTCAGAGGGCGGTGGAGGCCGGTTCTCTGGATACTTTCAAGAGAGAGCTAGATAGGGCTCTTCAAGATAGCAGTCAGGGGATATGGGGAGAAGGCAGGAACGGGGTACTGATTGTGGATGATCAGCCATGATCACGTTGAATGGCGGTGCTGGCTCGAAGGGCCGAATGGCCTACTCCTGCACCTATTGTCTATTGTCTATTGTCTATAAGCTATTTGGCCCATTGAGTCTACTCCGCCATTCAATCATGGCTGATCTATTTTTCCCTCTCATCCTCAATCTCCTGCCTTCTCCCTGTAACCTTTGACACCCGTACTAATCGTGAATTTATCAATCCCAATGACTTGGCCTCCACGGCCTGTACTCGCTGGAGTTTAGGATGAGGAGGGACCTCATTGAAACCTGCTGAATAGTGAAAAGCCAGCACCGCCATTCAATGTGATCATGGCTGATCATCCCCAATCAGTACCCCATTCCTGCCTTCTCCCCATATCCCCTGACTCCGCTATCTTTAAGAGCTCTGTCTAGCTCTCTCTTGAAAGCATCCAGAGAACCGGCCTCCACCGCCCTCTGAGGCAGAGAATTCCACAGACTCACAACTCTCTGGGTGAAAAAGTGTTTCCTCGTCTCCGTTCTAAATGGCTTACCCCTTATTCTTAAAACTGTGGCCCCTTGGTTCTGGACTCCCCCACAACATCGGGAACATGTTTCCTGCCTCCAGCGTGTCCAAACCCTTAATAATCTTATATGTTTCAATAAGATCCCCTCTCATCTTTCCACGCCATGATTGAACGGCGGAGTAGACATGCTGGGCCGAATGGCCAAATTCTGCCCCTATCACTTGTGAACTTCCATTTGGAATATTTTGGAGGACCAGGAAACCAGGACCAACTTACGGAGGTGACTGTCGTCCAAGAATGGATCCCACACAACCCCACCTTCACAAGACAACCGAGGACAGACAAAAACATCTCCAGAACAAATTAAAAAAACAAGTAACTAAGTCTTGCCAAGCCAACTCAGAAGTAGGAACAACACAATCCATCTTCCAGGCGAGAACAAAGCCGGCATAAATATTCATTTTTTAACCAATTCCCCTATTAATTGCACAACATTGTTTGGCAAATGAGGGATAGAATTAAACGGAATATTGATTTGGAAAATGCTCCAAGGCGACGTGCTGCGGGAGATAGTTGCAGCGTTCTGCGGCTTCAAAATCCTGTCCCTCTCCTTAATAAATAGTTGCGGGCTGCGCGACGCGATTCGTTTTCAGAAGTGATCTTAGATGTGAAACGAATATAGTGCAGGCCGCTATCAAAGCATAACATCTGTTGCAAGTGGCAGATGATGAAATAGCGGAGCGCGGAGCCGAAGATAGTCTCGGCGGTTCCACTAATGCGTGGGTTATTGTGCAAACAAACAAGGCCTGATACCGTCTCTGCCTGTCACAATTATTCAGCGCGATGATAATTCATTCTGCGTTCGCTTGCTGCCTGTGCCCTGAATTTCCTCGGCAGACTGAGCCATGGGCAACGCTGCCTTGTGCAGTACATTGTTCAGGAGTACAGTGTGTGTGTGTGGGGGGGGGGGGGGTTACATTAAAAGTAGCGGGGAGGGAGAGAGGAGTGGGGTGTAGGAGGAATCGTGCAGATCTAACTCCTGATAACTCTGAAAGGGAACAACCCAAACAAAGAGAGAGGGGGTGTTTTTTTTTGTTTTTGCTTTTTGCAAACGTCTATTGTGCCACCTGATATTCTCCGATAGACGGGCCAGTTAATTGTTAATGAGAATATTCAGTTAAAGAGCCTGGTTTTTTTTGCCTGGATTGGCAGTGACTTCCATTTAAGTGCTTGTTTAATAATTAGATAAAGGGACTTGGTATTTCAATTAACCAGCTACTATGTATTACATTATTGAATCACCGATGAATGATAATGGATGTCTGACAGTGAATACTGTAATCTATCTGAGACGTCCTAATGCAGTCTTAAGAAATGTACGACCACAAAATGCGATCTTTACCAGAGGGGATGGCACACATTTAAACACAGAACCAATACTGATTGGCAAGAATACAGTCCGGCCTAGAATGCATTGAGGATTACGCTGCCTTGAAAATGTAAATATCAATCTAAAAATGGGTCTATAATTCCCTCTCTCCATCTCTCCCCCCCCACCCTTCTCCAATTTCAGGTAGTCCTTGCTGTCTCCCTCCTTCCCCTCCCCTTCCCAGCTCTCCCACAGCCCACTGTCTCCGCCTCTTCCTTTCTTCTCCCCCCCCCCCCCCACATCAGTCTGAAGAAGGGTCTCGACCCGAAACGTCACCTATTCCTTCGCTCCATAGATGCTGCCTCACCCGCTGAGTTTCTCCAGCATTTTTGGCTACCTTCGATTTTTCCAGCATCTTCAGTTCTTTCTTAAACAACCCGCCCTAGTCATCCTCAGTTCAGTTTAGTTTATTGTCACGTGTACCGAGGTACAGTGAAAAGCTTTTGTTGCGTGCTAACCAGTCAGCAGAAAGACAACATACATGATTACAATCGAGCTATTTGAGTGTTTAGATGCATGATAAGGGAATAACGTTTAGTGCCAGGTGAAGCCAGCAAAGTCCGATCAAGGATAGTCCGAGGGTCTCCAATGACGTGGAAAGTAGTTCAGGACCGCTCTCTGGTTGTTGGTAGGATGGTTCAGTTGCCTGATAACAGCTGGGAAGAAACTGTCCCTGAATCTGGAGGTGTGCGTTTTCACACTTCGCTACCTCTTGCCTGATGGGAGAGGGGAGAAGAGGGAGTGACCGGGGGTGAGACTGGTCCTTGATGATGCTGCTGGCCTTGCCGAGGCAGCGTGAGGTGTGGATGGAGTCAATGGAAGGAAGGTCGGTTTGTGCGACGGTCTGGGCTGCGTCCGCAACTCCCCGCAATTTCTTGCGGCCGTGGATGGAGCTGTTCCCGAACCGTGCTGTGATGCGTCCCGACACGATGCTCTCCGCGGCGCATCTGTAGAAGTTGGTGAGAGTTGTTGGGGACGTGCCAATCTTCCTAAGCCTTCTAAGGAAGTAGAGGCGTTGGTGTGCTTTGTTGGCCATTACATCGATCTGGCTGGTTCCGTATTAAATTGTTGGTGATATTTATTCGCATCTACTTGAAAATTTCGACCATCTCTTCTTCATGGCCATCAGTGTAGGCGGGGTGCAGCATGAAGCCAATCACTACCTCCTTTGTCTTGCTGCCATTGAGGGAGGGTTGTTATCTTGGCTTCAAGTAACAAGGTTCTCAATCTTCTCTCATTTGGATTGCTATTTGGCTGCAGAGTCATGAGTGTACAAGAGGGACTGGATGTGGGCGAGAAAGCATCCTTGCGGGGGTTACCAGTGAAGCGAATTATTCTAGAGGGTGATTTGTCAACTATCCTCACTGATTAGTTTAGTTTAGTTCAGTTTAGTTAAGTTTAGTTTAGTTTAGATTAGAGATACAGCGCAGAAACAGGCCCCTCGGCCCACCTAGTCCACGCCGACCAGCGATCCCCACACATTAACACTATCCTACACACACTGGGGACAATTTCTATACTTATAGTAGCCCCCCCCCCCCCTCCTCAGTCATGACTGACCATGGGTGATGCATCCTGGTCGGATGCAAGCCTGGGCGATGTCATATGGAGGACAGGCTGTTGCCCCACGCAGCACATCCCCACCTCTCCACGTCGCTGATCGATCGATCCAAAGGAACAGCAGGGCCGTTACAGTTTGGCACCAGCGCCGTCGCAGGAGCTGCCAGAGAGAGGTTGTAGACAACGACAAACTGCCTTAGGGGCTCCGACTCCGGATTTTCTCGAGGTTTACTCCTGGAGATCTTTTCCATGACTGGATACGGCCACAAGGCAGTGGAGGTTTTAAATCAGAGTTTTCCCTCTCGCGCATGGACTGCCCGAGATATTTACACCAAGCCAATTAACCTACAGACCTGCACGTCTTTGGGGTGTGGGAGGAAACTAAAGATCTTGGAGAAAAACCCACGCAGGTCACGGGGAGAACGTACAAACTCCACACAGACAGCACTCATGCTCGGGAATGAAGCCGGGTCTCCAGCATTGTGAGGGAGCAACTCTACCGCTGCGTCACCGTGGCGCTTTGAATGAATGAAGCCTGACTTTGGTTTGATCGATTTATTACGGAGAGCATACCTAAGCGATCAGGAAAGAAGGGACAAAGCTATCAACAGGTATATGAGGTCAGTCATGAAGGCCCTTTACCTAGACAATAGGCTCTTGCCCATTCCAGACACAAAGTGACTCAGCGGGTCAGGCAGCATCTGTGGAGAACATGGATAGGTGACGTTTCACAAGAGTGCTGGAGTAACTCAGCGGGTCAGGCAGCATCTCTGGAGCGAAGGAAATGGGCAACCTTTCGGGCCGAAACCCTGAAGGAAATAGGCAACGTTTCGGGCCGAAACCCGGAAAGGTTTCGGGCCGAAACGTTGCCTATTTCCTTCGCTCCATAGATGCTGCCGGAACATGGATAGGTGACGTTTCACAAGAGTGCTGGAGTAACTCAGCGGGTCAGGCAGCATCTCTGGAGAACATGGATAGGTGACGTTTTGGGGTCGGGACCCTTCTTCAGATGCTGCTTGACCCCACTGAGCTACACCAGCACTTTGTGTCCAACCTTCGGGTAGACAACCAGCATCTACAATTCCTTTTCTGCACATCCTTCTGCTTAGACTTTGTTGGTTTGCGTGACGATCTGGGCTGCGTCCACAAACTCTCAGTGATTTCTCGTGCTCTTAGATGGAGCTGTTCCGACGAAGGACTGTTGGTGCATCCGGTAAAATGCGTTTCTGCGGCGCATCTGTGTGAGTTGTAGAGAGAGAGAGAGAGAGAGACACATGCCGAACTTCCTACGCCTTCCAAGGAAGTAGAGGCGTTGGTCTTCTTCTTCTTGCGTTCGAGGCAGCAGAGGTTATGCGACGCCCTCCAGGCACTGTCGCCAGTTCGATGTGCATGTTGTCGAGGGCCGTGAGGTCTACCCCTCCACCGGGGGAGTGCGGAGGTCAGCGCAGTCGAAAATGACGTGCTTCTGCGCTGTTTGCTGGCCTGCTCCACACACGCGGGCTGCCGATGAACGCAGGCAGCCCCCAGCGATGCATGTTGGGACGCGGCCCCCAGCCAGCCATGCATGCTGGTGTGCTTTGCATCGATGTGGATAGTCCAGGACGATAGTCCAGGTGTGCTTACCCGCTTCGCTTCATGAAGTCAATCACCATCTCTATTGTCATGCTGACATTGAGGGAGAGGTTGTTATCTTGGCTCCAAGTTACAAGGTTCTCAATCTTCTCTCTGTACTCCGTCTCGTCATTATCCACACATCCTTCCACTCTTAACTACGAAGGTAGACTTCCGTCTATCAAAGCAACAAACATCACACCAGGGGGGGGGCGGCACGGTGGCGCAGCGGTAGAGTTGCTGCCTCACAAGCGCCAGAGACCCGGGTTCGATCCTGACCTCGGCTGCTGTCTGCACAGAGCTTGTACGTGCAAACTCCGCACAGACAACGCCCGAGGTCAGGATCGAACCCGGGTCACTAGCGCTGCCAGGCAGCGGCTCTACCAACTGTGCGCCACCGTGCCGCCATTTGTTGATATGTTTCCAATATCACAGCGCTGTCTGCGTCTCAAAGTGTTTTCTTGGCTGTAAAGCACTTTGGAATTTTAGTCAAGTGCAGGACTATCTTTCTTTTTGAAGACATTATTCCGCTTGCATTTATATCGCCAATGCCTTTGAATTAGGGTGGCACAGTGGCACACAGCGGTAGAGTTGCTGCTCACAGCGCCAGAGACCCGGGTTCGATCCTGACTACGGGTGCTGTGTGTACGGAGTTTGTACGTTCTCCCTGTGACCGCATGGGTTTTCTCCGGGTGCTCCGGTTCCCTCCCACATCTAAAAGACGTGCACGTTTGTAGGTTAATTAGCTTCTGGAAAAAAAAGAAGCAATTTGCCCCTAGTGCAGAATACTGTCCAGAACACTGTTTTTAGATTAATTGGCTTTGTTAAATCGTCCCTGGTAGGTTTAAACCCGGTGGGCCGAAGGGCCTGTTTTCCACAGTGTATCTCTAAACTCAACTAAACTAAATTAAACTAAAGTTGGACACAAAGTGCTGGAGTAACTCCAGCTGGCCTGTGGAATTCTCTGCCTCAGAGGGCGGTGGAGGCAGGTTCTCTGGATGCTTTCAAGAGAGAGCCAGATAGGGCTCTTAAAGATAGCGGAGTCAGGGGGATATGGGGAGAAGGCAGGAAACGGGGTACTGATTGTGGATGATCAGCCATGATCACATTGAATGGCGGTGCTGGCTCAATTTAGTTCAGAGATCACAGCAAGGGAAACAGGCCCTTCGGCCCACCGAGTCCACACCAACCATCGATCACCCATGAATCACACTAGTTCTAGGTTATCCCGCTTTCACATCCATTCCTCTCACGCTGGGATAGGACACAACAAGCTGAACTCAGCGGGGACCAGGCAGCATCTCTGGCGAGCATCTGCAGTTCCTTTCCATGCACCCTGCACACCAGGGGGCGATTTACAGAGGGCCAATTAGCCTACAAACCCGCACGTCTTTGGGATGAGAGAGGAAACCGGAGCACCCGGAGAAAACCCCACGCGGTCACAGGGGGGACGGCAAGAATTGAACCCGAGTCTCTAGCGCTGCCAGGCAGCGACTCCACCAGCTGTGCCACCATGCCGCCATTTGTTGATATGTTTCCCTATATCATTAGCGCTGTCTGCATCTCGAGGTGTTTTCTTGGCTGTAAAGCACTTTGGAATATTACACAACTTTCTTTGTGAAGATATTATTCCACTTACATTTATATCGCCAATGTCTTTTCAATTAGAGCGGGCACGGTGGCGCAGCCGGTAGAGTTGCCGCCCTTACGGCGCCAGGGTCCCGGGTTCGAATCCCGAATACGGGTGCTGCTTGTATGGAGTTCGTACGTTCTCCCGTGACCTGCGTGGGTTTCCTCCAGGAGCTCTGGTTTCCTCCCACGACTCCAAAGACCTGCAGGTTTGTAGGTTAATTGTCTTCTGTAAATTGTCCCTAGTGTGTGGGATAGTGCGAGTGATCGCTGGTCTGCATGGACTCGGTGGGCCAAAGGAAGGGCCTGTTTCCATGCTATATCTCTAAAGTCTAAAGTCTGAAGTCACTGTGTCAGACTGATTCCATCCTTACAGCTTAACATCTACCACATGTACGTTCTCCCCGTGACCTGCGTGGGTTTCCTCCGGGAGCTCTGGTTTCCTCCCACACTCCAAAAGACGCACAGGTTTTGTAGGTTAATTGTCTTGGTGTAAATGTAAATTGTCCCTAGTGTGTGTAGGATGGTGTTAGTGGGTTGAGCGATCGCCGGTCTGCATGGACTCGGTGGGCCGAAGGGCCTGTTTCCGCGCTGTATCTCTAATGCCTAAAGTCTAAAGTGATGCGTCAGACTGATTTCATCCTTACAACTTACGCATCTAAGAGAAGTAGTTAGGACCTTTAAGGGCCTGTCCCACTTCAGTGATTTTTTTCGGCGACTGGACCCCCCCTACGACAATGTCTACGACAACCTGCCACCTAGTCGAACGTCAAAGCTACGGCAAGCTACCGACAACCGGCGACACACTCGTCGCGACTTAGGGCGTCCACGTACGAACACACCTACGACCACACAGGCGACAACCAAAGCCAACCTGCGTCCACCCCGCGACAAGCTACGACAAGCAACCACCCCCGGTCGGCGACAACTGAAGACAATTCAGGTCGCCGGGTACCTGTTGCCGGTTGACGTAGGTTGGCGTAGGTAGTCGCCAATGGAGTTCACCAAAGTCAGCACCGGCGACAGCCTACGACAGGAGATGACAAACTACGACAAGCCGAAATGTTTTGAACATTTCAAAATCCAGCGCCGACCAGAAAAAACGCTACGACTCTTTAGGCGACCGAGGAGACGACTCACGGCCATACAGGCGACACCTCGGCGACCATGTGGCGACAGCCTAGTCACCTGTAGTCGCTGAAAAAATCGCCTAAATGGAACAGGGGCTTCACATTAACAAAGAGGACCATTTTGTTAAATGTTTTAAAAGGCATCTGATATTGAAGTGTCCTCTCAATTGTACAATAGATACCAATGTGTATTACATCCGATGGAAATATATATACATCTTTTTTTTCTTAAAGGGGGCAGATCCCTCAGTCCCTTTACTCTTTGTTAACGCTTACTTCGGCAATATTTTATCCATCTCGACAACTTCTATGCAATTATTTTGCGGAAAGTATCTGATTCGGAGGCCTGAAATAGATAGATGTGGTGCTAAAACTGACTGAGTGTGTTTGCAGTAGGACTGATGTGTTTGGTTCCAATGTGCAGGAGCAGGCTGTGTTATAAATGGAGTCACCAGAGCTGCCGAAATAAATTACCTGGGCTTCGGCAGATTGCTTATCCAGGACAAACAGTGCCATGGAGTGAATGAAATAAAAGCAATTTGGTTTCAGTTTTAGTTTTCGAGATACAGCGCGGAAACGGGCCCTTCGGCCCACCGGGTCCGCGCCGACCAGCAATCACCCCGCACGCTAACACTACCCTACACACACACACACACACACACACACACACATAGATACATGGATACATAGAAAATAGGTGCAGGAGTAGGCCATTCGAGCCTGCACCGCCATTCAATATGATCATGGCTGATCATCCAACTCAGTATTCCGTACCTGCTTTCTCTCCATACCCCCCTGATCCCTTTAACCACATCTAACTCCCTCTTAAATATAGCCAATGAACTGGCCTCAACTACCCTCTGTGGCAGAGAGTTCCAGAGATTCACCACTCTCTGTGTGAAAACGTTTTTTTCTCATCTCGGTCTTAAAGGATTTCCCCCTTATCCTTAAGCTGTGACCCCTAGTCCTGGACTTCCCCAACATCGGGAACAATCTTCCTGCATCTAGCCTGTCCAACCCCAGAAGAATTTTGTACGTTTCTATAAAATCCCCTCTCAATCTCCTAAAAGCCAAGTCTATCTCGAGGGACAAAATTACATTTGCACCGAGCCGATTGACCTACAAACCTCTACGTCGTTGGGGGTGTGGAGGAAACCGAAGATCTCGGAGAAAACCCACGCAGGTCACGGGGAGAATGTACAATCTCCGTACAGACACAGCACCCGTAGTCGGGATGGAACCCGGGTCTCTGGCGCTGTGAGGCAGCAACTCTACCGCTGCTCCACCGTGCCGCATCTTGTATCGATCGAGTGGATGTACAGGGGAAAAAGTACAAACCTTTTCCACAGCCACTGCTTCCAAAGTTGGGCATTTTACAGACACAAAACTATTTGTAGAATTATGGAATGATTGCTACTTAATAGTCACGTGTACTTGGGACAGTGAGATTCATTGTCCGCGTACAGTCCAAGTATGCATGTAAAGGGTGCCGGCACAAAAGTGTTCTATCTGTTTCAGAAGGAACCGCAGATGCTGGAAAAATCGAAGGTAGACCAAAATGCTGGAGAAACTCAGCGGGTGAGGCAGCATCTACGGAGCGAAGGAATGGGTGACGTTTCGGGTCGAGACCCTTCTTCAGACTAATGTGGGGGTGAGGGGGCGGGAAGAAGAAAGGAAGAGGCGGAGACAGTGGGCAGTGGGGAGAGCTGGGAAGGGGAGGGGAAGGAGGGAGAAAGCAAGGACTACCTGAAATTGGAGAAGTCAATGTTCATACCGCTGGGGGTGCAAACTGCCCAAGCGAAATGTGAGGTGCTGCTCCTCCAATTTGCGGTGGGACTCACTGTGGCCATGGAGGAGGCCCAGGACAGAAAGGTCGGATTCAGAATCAGAGGGGGAGTTGAAGTGCTGAGCCATATAGTCCCCTCTTCCTCCTCCCCCCCACCCCCCGTACCCTGTCCCTCTTTGTTCTTGGTGGTTCCCCCCCCAAGCCAGGCTCCTCTTTGTTCTCAGCAGCGCGTCGGGACGGAGACATGCCCTTCGGCCCAACCTGCCCATGCCGAACAAGGTGGCCCATCTCCACTAGTCCGACCAACCTGCATCTGGCCCACATCCCTCTATTCCTGTCCGGTCCACATACCTGTCCATAGAAACATAGAAACATAGAAAATAGGTGCAGGAGTAGGCCATTCGGCCCTTCGAGCCTGCACCGCCATTCAATATGATCATGGTTGATCATCCAACTCAGTATCCCGTACCTGCCTTCTCTCCATACCCCCTGATCCCTTTAGGCACAAGGGCCACATCTAACTCCCTCTTAAATATAGCCAATGAACTGGCCTCAACTACCTTCGGTGGCAGAGAATTCCACAGATTCACCACCCTCTGTGTGAAAAAATGTTTTTCTCTTCTCGGTCCTAAAAGACTTCCCCTTATCCTTAAACTGTGACCCCTTGTCCTGGACTTCCCCAACATCGGGAACAATCTTCCTGCATCTAGCCTGTCCAACCCCTTAAGAATTTTGTAAGTTTCTATACGATCCCCCCTCAATCTTCTAAATTCTAGCGAGTACAAGTCGAGTCTATCCAAATGTCTCGTAAATGTTACGGTCGTACCTGCCTCAACTACGTCCTCCGGCAGCTCGTGCCCTACACCCCACCACTCTCTGGGTGAAAAGTTTGCATCTCAAGTTTCTATTAAATCTACTGCTTCTTCGATTGCACGCTGTCGTTGCCGGCACCACCACCAATCAACGCGTCACTGGTGGCGCAGCGGTAGAGTTGCTGCCTCACAGCGGCAGAGGCCCGGCTTCAATCCTGACCTCGGGTACGGTCGGTGTGGAGTTTGCACGTCCCCCCCCCCCCCCCCCTGTGACCTGATGGGTTTCCTCCGGGTGCTCCGGTTTCCTCCCACATCCCAAAGACGTACAGGTTTGTCGGTTAGCTGGCTTTTGTAAATCGCCAACGCTGTGTGCGGGAAAAAAAGGACACAGAGTGCTGGAGTAACTCAGCGGGTCAGGCAGCATCTGTGGAGAACATGGATAGGTGACGTTTCACAGAGTGCTGGAGTAACTCAGCGGGTCAGGCAGCATCTGTGGAGAACATGGATAGGTGACGTTTCACAGAGTGCTGGAGTAACTCAGCGGGTCAGGCAGCATCTGTGGAGAACATGGATAGGTGACGTTCCACAGAATGTGCTGGAGTAACTCAGCGGGTCAGGCAGCATCTGTGGAGAACATGGATAGGTGACGTGTTCACAGAGTGCTGGAGTAACTCAGCGGGTCAGGCAGCATCTGTGGAGAACATGGATAGGTGACGTTTCACAGAGTGCTGGAGTAACTCAGCGGGTCAGGCAGCATCTACAGATGAAGGAAATAGGCAACGTTTCGGGCCGAAACCCTTGCGGGTTTCGGCCCGAAACGTTGCCTATTTCCTTCGCTCCATAGATGCTGCTGCACCCGCTGAGTTTCTCCAGCACTTTTGTCTAAGGCATAATATTAGCCTCAGGACAAGCAGCCTAACTGCAGAGACACACACATGGTTTCCAGAACGTTGGTCGTTGCGTCTCTGTGGGACCGGATGTCAATTCCACCCGTCTCTCTTTTAAAAAAAAATAATTTTGCTCTGGAAAATATGGGAAAGGGTCGCCAGTCTTCAAAAGCAAACACTGCTTCCTGCAGTCAGAGTCTGTGCGAGATTCATCACCGATGTAGGTAATGGCACTAACGGTGGACGCAGAGTGCTGGAGTAACTCAGCGGGTCAGGCAGCATCTGTGGAGAACATGGATAGGTGACGTTTCGGGTCGGGACCCTTCTTCAGACACTCTGTGTCTTTTGCTTTGTAAACCAGCATCTGCAGTTCATTGTTTTCACCAGTGGATGAGAAAATAAGGTAACATGAAACAAGTGTGAATGGAGGATATGGACTCAGTGTGCCAGAGGGCCTGTTTCCCTGTTGTATCTCTAAACCATCTCCCAACAATATCCCGGCTCTGTACATCGTTCAGCATCATTGACTCCATATGTGGTGAGGCTGGTCGGTGTGTTCATACAGCACCACTTGCCAGAGAGTACAGATACATATTCTACCATTTCACCCCTGCCATAGGGAAGAAGGTAGAGGAGCCCGAAAACTGTAACGTCCAGGTTCAGGAGCATTTCTTCCCTTCAAAACTGCAACCTCCAAATAGGCTTGGTGACATTTTTTTTAAAACTTTGCACTAATATTGTCGATTTAATTATCTGTTTTTTTAATATATACTTTGGCGGCACGGTGGCGCAGCGGTAGAGTTGCTGCCTCACAGCGCCGGAGACCCGGGTTCCATCCTGACCACGGGTGCTGTCTGTACGGAGTTTGTACGTTCTCCCCGTGACCTGCGTGGGTTTTCTCCGAGATCTTTGGTTTCCTCCCGCACTCCAAAGACGTGCAGGTTTGTAGGTCAATTGGCTTGGTGTAAATGTAAATTGTTCCTAGTGCGTGCGTAGGACAGTGTTAGTGTGCGGGGATCGCTGGTCGGCACGGACTCAGTGGGCCGAAGGGCCTGTTTCCCTGCTGTATCTCTAAACAAAACTAAACTAAACTAAACAGATCTTTTTTTTGTTTATTATGGGATTGACGGAGTAATATGTTTACATAATTTGAGGAAGGACATTCTTGCTATTGAGGGAGTGCAGCGTAGGTTTACCAGGTTAATTCCCGGGATGGCGGGACTGTCATATGCTGAGAGAATGGAGCGGCTGGGCTTGTACACTCTGGAGTTTAGAAGGATGAGAGGGTATCTTATTGAAACATATAAGATTATTAAGGGCTTGGACACACTAGAGCAGGAAACATGTTCCCGATGTTGGGGGAGTCCAGAACCAGGGGCCACAGTTTAAGAATAAGGGGTAAACCATTTAGAACGGAGATGAGGAAACACTTTTTCTCACAGAGAGTGGTGAGTCTGTGGAATTCTCTGCCTCAGAGGGCGGTGGAGGCAGGTTCTCTGGATACTTTCAAGAGAGAGCTAGATAGGGCTCTTCAAGATAGCGGAGTCAGGGGATATGGGGAGAAGGCAAGAACGGGGTACTGATTGGGGATGATCAGCCATTGAATGACGGTGCTGGCTCGAAGGGCCGAATGGCCTACTCTTGCACCTATTGTCTATTATCTATTGTCTATTGTCTAATTACAAGGGCAGTATGGTGAGCACAGCGGTAGAGTTGCTGCCTCACGGCGCCAGAGACCCGGGTTCGATCCTGACTACGGGTGCTGTCTGTACGGAGTTTGTACGTTCTCTCCCGTGACCACGTGGGTTTTCCTTCGAGCTCTCCGGTTTCCTCCCACACTCCAAAGGCGTACAGGTTTTGCAGGTTAATTGGCTTGGTGTATGTGTAACTTGTCCCGCGTGTGTGTAGGATAGCTTTTGTGTGCGGGGATCGCTGGCCGGCGCGGGCTGGGTGGGCCGAAGGGCCTGTTCCCGCCCCGTATCTCGAAACCAAACTCAGTCTCTTTTATACGTGAGAGAATTCCTCTCTCTCCACGCACACACACGTACAAATAATTCCCGGGAGTAATAAATTTTTTTTTCTCCCGCTGATTGCTTCGGTTGTCTTTCTCCCAGAGAGAGACTGCGTGGTGTCCCACTCTCGGACAGGGATGATTACTCAAGCTGCAGAACCCCGTCGAATATTCTTTGTGAAGAAAATGAATTTGCAAAATTCCCTGGAGGAGCTACCAACTCTCCTTCCTCCAACGCAGCAGGAATATTTATCCAGGCAAATTTATCTTTCGACGAAAGTCCGTGGAGAAATCATTCTCAGTATGTTTGTTTCATCAGTTCTCCTCTGATTTTCTCCTCTCCGTCTCCAAACTCCAAACTTTGCCGAGTTTCCGAGCCTGTGTACATTACTCTGAGCTAACATGTTTTAGTTTAGTTTAGTTTTAGATTTAAACAGGCCCTTCGGCCCACCGAGTCCGCGCCCCACCAGCGATCACCCCATGAATTAACACTACCCTACACACACTGGGGACAATATTACACTTATACCGAGCCGATCAACCTACAAACCCGCACGTCTTTGGAGCGCGGGAGGAAACCGAAGATCTCGGAGAAAACCCACGCATGTCAGGGGGAGAACGTACAAACTCACGTACAGACAGCACCCGTAGTCGGGATCGAACCCGGGTCCATAGAAACATAGAAAATAGGTGCAGGTGGAGGCCATTCGACCCTTTGAGCCAGCACCGCCATTCATTGTGATTATGTGCTGATCGTCCCCTATCAATAATCCGTGCCTGCCTTCTCCCCATATCCCTTGACTCCACTAGCCCCTAGAGCTCTATCTAACTGTCGTCCCTGGCGCTGCAAAGCGCTGTAAGGCATCAACTTTACCTCTGCGCTACTGTGCCGCCAATGTTGCCATCTACATTGCCTCACAGCACCAGACAGCCGGGTCCGATCCTGGAGCACCTGGAGAAAACCCACATGAGAACATGCAAACTCCACACAGACAGCGGCAGAGAGCCCGGGTCCGATCCTGACCAAAACCTATCTCACTGTACCTCGGTACACGTGATGATGAACTAAATTGAACTCAACTAAAGTGCTGTCTGTAGACTTCAGCGATACAGCGTGGAAACAGGCCCTGGGGCGCACCGAATACAGGCCAACCAGTGTTCAACCCCGCACAACCAGCGCTATCCCACACACAATTTACAGAAGCCAAGCACTATCCACACACACCAGGGGCAATTTACAAAAGCCAATTCACCTACAAACCCCTGCACGTCTTTGGGATGTGGGAGGTAACTGGAGCACCTGGAGAGGATGCACATGGTCACGGGGAGAACGTGCAAACTCCGTACAGACAGCAACCGTAGTCAGGATCGAACTCGGGTCTCTGCCGCTGTTTGTGTGGAGTTTCCATGTTCTCATGTGGGTTTTCTCCGGGTGCTCCGGTTTCCTCCCACATCCCAAAGACGTGCGGGTTTGTAGGTTAATTGACCTCTGTAAATTGCCCCCTAGTGTGTAGGGAGTGGAGGTGAAAGTTGGATAAGATGAATCAATTAATTAATTCACTCATTCATTCATGTTTATTGGCCAAGTATTCACATACAAGGAATTTGCCTTGGTGCTCCGCCCGCAAGTGACAACATGACATACAGTGGCAGTTAGGAGTGACACATAAAACATTAAACATTAATAATAAAATATTCTCGATTAGATAAGAATAACTATTATCGAATAAGCTAGATCTAGTGTGGCCAGTGTGGACTCGGTGGGCCGAAGGGCCTGTTTCCCTGCTGCAAACTTCTAAACTGAACTAAACAAGCATGCTACCCACCAGAGACAAAGCTAAAGATGACCGTATTATTAACAGCAGGCAGCCTGATTGTGTTTTCTCTCTGCTTTGTTCTCTCAATTCCTCTAACGCAACGTGTCGATCGATTTTCAAAAATGGAGACACACAAGGAACTGCAGATGCTTGAGTCTTGAGCAAAAACACAAAGTGCTGGAGGATCTCAGGGGGTCAGGCGGCGGGACAGCAGGGAATGGACAGATGATACACTCACGTATCGGCCTCCACCACCACCCCTGGCAGCACGTTCCAGGCCCGCACCACCCTCTGTGTGAAAAAACCTGCCCCGTACATCTCCTTTAAACTTTGCCCCTCTCACCTTAAAGCTACACCCTCTAATCTTTGTGTAGTGAAGGAACTGCAAATGCTGGTTTATAAGTAAGTAAGTAAGTTTATTGGCCAAGTATTCACATACAAGGAATTTGCCTTGGTGCTCCGCCCACAAGTAACAACATGACATACAGTGACAGTTACAAATTACTCAGAAAACACTAAACATTAATAATAATAAAACATTAATGATAAAACACCATCGATCAAGCAGGTGAACCAACAAAATACCAGATCAAAGGGAGGCTACAGATTTTTGGCTGTTGAGTAGAGCAACTACTCGTGGATAAAAACTGTTTTTATGTCTGGCTGTGGCAGCTTTGACAGTCCGGAGTCGCCTTCCAGAGGGAAGTGATTCAAAGAGTTTGTGGCCAGGGGTGAGAGGGGTCAGAGATGATCTTGCCCGCTCCCTTCCTGGCCCTTGCAGTGTACAGTTCGTCAGTTTAAACCAAAGATAGACACAAAAACCTGGAGTAACTCAGCGGGGTCAGAGCCAGACGCCTCCTCGTGGCGATCCCTGGAAGCGACGAGGCGATGTCGGGCGACAATTTTGTCAACATGTTGGATGACGACAGAAGCGAGCTACATCATCTGACACACGAACGAACGAACGAGAGCCTCTGGAGAGAAGGAATAGGTGACATTTCGGGTCGAGACCCTTCTTCAGACTGAGAGTCAGGGGAGAGGGAAACAAGAGATATGAATATTGATTTCTCTAACTTCAAGTAACCCTTGCATTCCCCCCTCTCTCATCTTCCCTCCCCAATCCAATTCGTACCAGCTTTAAAGTCTTCTTGTTGAGTCTCATTGTCTGTAACTCGTTTTCACCCAGCCCACAGCTAACAATGGCCTGTTTCTTTTATCACCGTTACTTTTTTGCATATCTTTAATTAATTTGGTCTATATCTCTCTACATCACCGTCTATATCTCTCGTTTTCCCTTCCCCTGACTCTCAGTCTGAAGAAGGGTCTCCACCCGAAACGTCACCTATTCCTTCTCTCCGGAGATGCTGCCTGCCCCGCTGAGTTACTCCAGCATTTTGTTTCAATCCACTGCGTTACCCCTGATCTCATGGGTGCTAGGTTTGTTCATGGGCTCATTATGGGAGAAAAATTAGGCCATTCGGCCCATCAAGTCTACTCCACCATTCAATCATGGCTGAGCTATCTTTTCCACTCCACCCCATTCTCAATAGACAATAATAGACAATAGACAATAGGTGCAGGAGTAGGCCATTTGGCCCTTCGAGCCAGCACCGCCATTCGATATGATCATGGCTGATCATCCCCAATCAGTACCCCGTTCCTGCCTTCTCCCCATATCCCCTGACTCCGCCATTTTTAAGAGTTCTACTGCCTTCTCCTCGTATCCCCTGACACCCGTACTAATCAAGAATCTATCTATGTAGGTTTAGGAAGGAACTGCAGATGCTGGTTTAAACCGAAGATAGACACAAAAAGCTGGAGTAACTCAGCGGGACAGGCAGCATCTCTGGAGAGAAGGAATGGGTGACATTTTGGGTCGAGACCTTTCTTCAGAATCTATCTATCTCTGCCGTAAAAATATCAATTGGCTTGGCAATGAATTCCACAGATTCACCACCCTCTTACTAAAGAAATTCCTCCGCATCTCCTTTGTAAAGAAATGTCCTTTTATTCTGAGGCTACGACCTTTAGTCCTAGACTCTCCCACTAGTGGAAACATCCTCTCCACATCCATTCTATCCAGGCGTTTCACTATTCGGTAAGTTTCAATGTGTCAAAAACTCTCACGCAATCCCTTGTCAAAGAAATTCTGAAAACACGCCATATATTATATCCACACTTTCCTCCTTATCTACCTTGCAAATTAAACTTTTAAAAAGCTCTAAGTGGTCTGTCAAACATACTGTAATTCCCTATTCATAGTTATGCTAAATTACATTGTAATTTTCAAAGAGGCCGTTATCATATCCTTGATAACGAAAGCTACCGCAGGAGTGCGGTTTTGTTAATCAGATGGTGATCTGAGGATCTGGATTAATAAATGTGGAGATGTGAATTTAAACCTTGGAACGGCACTTTAGGGGCGGGCACGGTGGCGCAGCGGTAGAGTTGCCGCCTTACAGCGAATGCAGCGCCGGAGACCCGGGTTCGATCCCGACTACGGATGCTGTCTGGACGTAGTTTGTACGCTCTCCCCGTGGCTTTTCTCCGAGATCTTCTGTTTCCTCCCCACACTCCAAAGACGTACAAGTTTGTAGGTTAATGTACAATTTGTCCCTAGAGGGTGTAGGATGGTGTTAATGTGCGGGGATCGCTGGCCGGCACGCACCCGGTGGGCCGAAGGGCCTGTTTTCACACTGTATCTCTAAACTAAACTAAACTGAACTCAAATCCAGTAAGGAGATAGATAGCTGCTATTGTATGCATCAAATTGGCTTCAATGTCTTAAAAACAATAGATAGAGGGATATGGGCCAAACGCGGGCAGGCGGGACTAGTGTAGATGGGACATGTTGGCCGGTGTGGGCAAGTTGGGCCAAACGGCCTGTTTCCACGCTGTATCACTGTATGACTCTCTCTGACTGACTTTCATTGCAGACATTTCAATCTGCATCGGAGTGAAGCGTACTTCTACTCTACTGTAAATTTGTCTTTCACATCTAAACCCCCCAACCATTGACTGACAACCATTGCAGCAATCTCAAATTCAAGGGAAAAATTCAAGACATTTGGAAATGAAAGTTTTTTTTTACACATTTGGTTAAACTTTAAAGAGATTGAGAAACAGGCCAGATAACTTTCTTCAGAACATTATTTGAGAACTGGATTTCGTGAAAGCTTGCATATAAAAAATAACTCTTTTGTATTTTTATGTAAACACAATGCTTAAAACACTTGTGTAGGAAGGAACAGCAGGTGCTGGTTTAAATCGAAGATAGACACAAAATGGTGGAGTAACTCAGCGGGACAGGCAGCATCTCTGGAGAGATGGAATGGGTGACGTTCCGGGTCGAGACCCTTCTTCAGTCTGAGAGTCAGGGGAAAGGAAGGCAAAAGATATAGCCAAAGGTATAGAAACACAGATCGACTGAATTAAAGATATCCAAAAAATTTAAAAACCATGCTGGCTTAATTCATAACTTCATAGAGTCATAGACTCATACAACACAGACACAGGCCATTTGGCCCAACTCATAGAAACATAGAAACATAGAAAAAAGGTACAGGAGTAGGCCATTCGGCCTTTCGAGCCATTCAATATGATCATGGCTGAATCAGTTCTCCGTTCTTGCTTTTTCCCAATATCCCATTTAATGTGAGTAACATCAGTGAAGACAAAACTTCAAAACTTTTATTCTGAGGCTCTGGTCCGAGACTCTCCCACTAATAGAAGCGTCCTCCCCACATCCACTCTATCCAGGCCTTTCAGTATTCGGTAAGTTTTAATGAGGTCCCCCCTCATTCTTCTGAACTCCAGCCATTTTTATTTTACAATATTTACAATATTTACAATACCACCTACTTTAGTGCCATCCGTAAACTTGCTTATCATGCCTGTGTTTAACTGCCCCGTGTACTGGGAATGAAACAATGACATTCAATGTCATGGCTTCTGCCGCACTTGTTGATCAAGTAATCCACCTTTAGTTAGTGCTGGAGTAACTCAGCGGGTCAGGCAGCATCTGTGGAGAACGTGGATAGGTGACGTTTCACAGAGTGCTGGAGTAACTCAGCGGGTCAGGCAGCATCTGTGGAGAACGTGGATAGGTGACGTTTCACAGAGTGCTGGAGTAACTCAGCGGGTCAGGCAGCATCTGTGGAGAACATGGATAGGTGACGTTTCACAGAGTGCTGGAGTAACTCAGCGGGTCAGGCAGCATCTGTGGAGAACATGGATAGGTGACGTTTCACAGAGTGCTGGAGTAACTCAGCGGGTCAGGCAGCATCTGTGGAGAACATGGATAGGTGACGTTTCACAGAGTGCTGGAGTAACTCAGCGGGTCAGGCAGCATCTGTGGAGAACATGGATAGGTGACGTTTCACAGAGTGCTGGAGTAACTCAGCAGGTCAGGCAGCATCTGTGGAGAACGTGGATAGGTGACGTTTCACAGAGTGCTGGAGTAACTCAGCGGGTCAGGCGGCATCTCTGGGGAGGAGGAATGGGTGACGTTTCGGGTCGAGACCCTTCTTCAATTCTCTCTTTTCCAACTTCCGCTCATACACACAGTCTGAAGAAAACTCCCAACCCACTACATTGTCTGCCAACAGTCCTCCCTCCCCAGATGCTGCCTGACCCGCTGAGTTCCTCCAGCACTTTGTGTTTGACTTATGTATGTTATATCTTGGTAACTGTTGTCGAGCTGGAAAGTGTACAGGCAAGATCTACCAGGATGTTGCCAGGACTGAGTGTTTGAGCTATAGGGAGAGGTTGAGCAGGCTGGGACTCGATTCCTTGGAGCGCAGGAGGATGAGGGGGTGATCTTATAGAGGTGTACAAAATCATAAGAGGAATAGATCGGGTAGATGCACAGAGTCTCTTGCCCAGAGTAGGGGAATCGAGAACCAGAGGACGTAGGTATAAGGTGAAGGGGAAAAATATGTAATAGGAATCTGAGGGGTAACTTTTTCACACAAAGGGTGGTGGGTGTATGGAATGAGCTGCTGGATGAGGTAGTTGAGGCAGGGACTATCGTAATGTTTAATAAACAGTTAGACAGGTACATGGATAGGACAAGGGATATGGGCCAAACACAGGCAGGTGGGACAGGCAGGTAGCTGTGGATATGTAGGTCGGTGTGGGCAAGTTGGGCCGAAGGGCCTGTTTCCACGCTGTATCACTCTATGACTGTAATGGGCCTGTCCCACTTACGCGACATTTTCGGCAAATGCCAGCGCCCGTCATAGCTCGTTGCAGGTCGCTGGAAATGTTCAACATGTTGAAAACCCAGCGGCGACCAGAAAGACGCTACGACCCTTTGGGCGACTGAGGAGACGACTCACGACCGTACAGGCGACATGTCGCGGGGTGAAGCCTGTACGGTCGTGAGTAGTCGCACAAAGAGTCGTACCTTGTTCTGGTCGCCGCTGGATTTTCAACATGTTGAACATTTTCGGCGACCTGCAACGACCTTTGACGGGTGCCGGCAGTCGCCGAAAAAGTCGCGTAAGTGGGACAGGCCCACTACTGCTTGCGTTTGGAATGTTCAGATGCAACTGAAGCTATGCCAACAGGTATAAAATCTTTCCCTGGCACCAGAAAGGTATAAGCCAAGAAATATATGTTGAAATAAATTAACGTTATCTCCTTTGGAGACATGCATCTGTTGAAAACAATGCTTTGCATTGGTAGAGAGACTTTTGATGTGATAACTGAAAGGTAATGGCGATGGAATTCCGATCCTGAAGATGGGACTCTGTGCCAACTTGTTAATGACGTGCGACGGGACATAAATAACACATCTGTAACCCGAAAGAGGCAAGCCGCCATTTTAGTTTAGTTGAGTTCAGTTTAGAGATACAGCGCGGCAACAGGCTCTTTTCCACGACGAGTCTGCGCTGACCAGCGATCCCCGCACACTAACACTATCCTACGCACACTAGGGACATTTTTACATTTACACCGAGCCAATTAACCTACAAACCTGTACGCCTTTGGAGCGTGGGAGGAAACCGAAGATCTCGGAGAAAACCCAGCGCAGGTCACGGGGAGAACGTGCAAACTCCGTACAGACAGCACCAGTCGCCGGGCTCGAACCCGGGTTTCTGGTGCTGAAAGCGCTGTAATGGCCCTGTCCCACGGTACGAGTTCATTCCAAGAGCTCTCCCGAGTTAAAGAAAAATCAAACTCGTGGTAAGCACGGAGAACGAACGTAGCGGGTACGTCGGAGCTCGGGGACGTCTCTTAGCGGCTCGTAACGCTAACGGCAGGTACTCGGGAAGACTCGCGAATGGAAGGTAAGCTCGGGAAGACTCGTGAAGATTTTTTAACATGTTGAAAAATGTCCACGAGAGCCCCGAGTACCGACGAGCGGCCATTACCGTAAATCTCCGACTTCGAATCAAGGCAAACTCGAGAGAGCTCTTGGAATGAACTCGTACTGTAGGACAGGGCTTTAAGGCAGCAACTCTACCGCTGCGCCATGTTCTTGCACAAAACACAACACAAAGCGTCTCAAGTAGACAAAAATGCTGGAGAAACTCAGCGGGTGAGGCAGCATCTATGGAGCGAAGGAATAGGTGACGTTTCGGGTCGAGATCCTTCTTCAGACTCAACAGATACAGTACATACATATCCGATGGTCTCCTTCTCTCCACAGATGCTGACTGACCCGCTGAGTTACTCCAGCACTCTGTGAAACGTCACCTATCCATGTTCTCCCCATAGATGCTGCCTGACCCGCTGAGTTACTCCAGCACTCTGTGAAACGTCACCTATCCATGTTCTCCCCAAAGATGCTGCCTGACCCGCTGAGTTACTCCAGCATTTTTGTCTACCTTCGATATTTCCAGCATCTGCAGTTCTTTCTTAAACACAGAGCGTCTGGTTCAGTTTACCCCGGGGGCACAGGGAGATAACGCAAACTCCACACGCAGACAGCACCCGTGGTGGGGATCGAACCCAGGTCTCTGGCGCCGTGAGGCAGCAACTCCACCCGCTGCGTCGCACTTACTCTTAGGGGGAAAGTGGAGGAAATGCAAGTGAGGATGCCCAGTTCTGATAGTGTGAAGGAACAGAGATATGTGTAGAAATGACTGAGTGAAGGCAAGTTAGATTTAGCTCTTAGGGCTAACGGAATCAAGGGATATGGGGAGAAGGCAGGAACGGGGTACTGATTGTGGACGATCAGTCGTGATCACATTGAATGGCGGTGCTGGCTCGAAGGGCCGAATGGCCTACTCCTGCACCTATTGTCTATTGTCTATTGTCAAAAGCTGCACATGTTCACGCCTTCTGTATCATCTACCTGACAGGTGTGGGGGGAGAAGGGGGAATGATGGAGTGGGAAAGGCTTTTAATTTTGTTGAAACAAGGAACTGGAGATGCTGGTTTACCAACATTGATCACGTTGGCTGCTTTCCCGAGGCAGCTCGAAGTGTAGACAGAGATAATGGTCTGGTCTGTGTGATGGACTGGGCCACATCTACAATGGTGGGGAGTGTGGTCTGTGTGATGGACTGGGCCACATCTACAATGGTGGGGAGTGTGGTCTGTGTGATGGACTGGGCCACATCTACAATGGTGGGAAGTGTGGTCTGTGTGATGGACTGGGCCACATCTACAATGGTGGGGAGTGTGGTCTGTGTGACGGACTGGGCCACATCTACAATGGTGGGGACTGATACTGAGTAGATCATCGAATATGATGGTGTTCACTGTTTACAGTTTAGTTTATTGTCACGTGTACCGAGGTACAGTGAAAAGCTTTTGTTGCGTGCCATCCAGTCAGCGGAAAGACAATACATGATTACAATGGAGCCATTTACAGTGTACAGATACATGATAAGGGGAATAACGTTTAGTGCAAGGTAAAGTCAGCAAAGTCCAATTGAAGATATTCTGAGGGTCTCCAATGAGGTAGATAGTAGTTCAGGACCGCTCTCTAGCTGGTGATAGGATGGTTCAGTTGCCTGATAACAGCTGGCAAGAAACTGTCCCTGAATCTGGAGGTGTGCGTTTGTTTTCACACTTCTATACCTCTTGCCTGATGGGAGAGGGGAGAAGAGGGAGTGGCCAGGTGTGAGACTGGTCCTTGATTATGCTGCTGGCCTTGCCGAGGCAGCGTGAGGTGTAGATGGAGTCAATGGAAGGGAGGTTGGTTTGTGTGATGGGAGGGTCTTTGTGCCTTCCGCGTCAGTGAAGAATGCTGTGGTAGATGTTTGTGTTACATTTTAATTGTGTATTGTCTGTTCTTTTTGATTGTACCGCTGCTGGCAAATTCAATTCAATGCACTTTATTGTGGATGTGATGAATAAATCTGATTGAATGATTAATGGATTGATCAAACTGAACTGGGGCACAGGGCACCAGTGATAAGATATTGCCACGGGGAACTTAATAAGCTACCTGAGAGAGTGGATGAAGCATTATTCTAACATCTGATCACAACACAGTCCTGCACAATGACTTGTACACTCATAATAGTTGTTTACCTTGGACAACTGGAGAGCATCGCTGAACTACTATCTACATCATTGGTGACCTCAGTCTATATTTGATCAGACTTCAGTGGCTTTACCTTGCACTAAGCGTTATTCCCTCATCATGTATCTGTACACTGTGGACGGCTCGACTGTAATCATGCGTTGTCTTTCCGCTGACTGGTTAGCGCTCAACAAAAGCTTTTCACTGTACCTCGGTACACGTGACAATAAACGGAACTAAATTGAACTGAAACTTAACACCAGTTCCCTTTGTAACTCCCTTTCACTTAGAAACATGGAAACATAGAAAATAAGTGCAGGAGTAGGCCATTCGGCCCTTCGAGCCTGCATCGCCATTCAATATGATCATGGCTGATCATCCAACTCAGTATCCCGTACCTGCCTTCTCTCCATATCCCCTGATCCCCTTAGCCACAAGGGCCACATCTAACTCCCTCTTAAATATAGCCAATGAACTGGCCTCAACTACCCTCTGTGGCAGAGAGTTCCAGAGATTCACCACTCTCTGTGTGAAAAAGTTTTTCCTCATCTCGGTCTTAAAGGATTTCCCCCTTATCCTTAAGCTGTGACCCCTTGTCCTGGACTTCCCCAACATCGGGAACAATCTTCCTGCATCTAGCCTGTCCAACCCCACTTGCAGGAAGAATTGTCCACAATATTCCTATCACATGGGCCAGGCACGGAGATGCAGCGGTAGAGTTGCTGCCTTGCAGCACCAGAGACACAAGTCCTGACTGTGGGTGCTGTCTGTACGCAGGGCTGTCTTAACGCATGGGCACGCTGCGCGGTTGCCCGGGGCCCCACCAGCATAGGGGCCCCATGCTAATCTATGTATCGTAGAATGTTATTGTAGAACGTGAAAACGGAGAAGAACATCGCAAGTGCTTGACGGCATATTTGATTCAGCATAAAGAAACTGGAAGTGTCGGGGTCCCAGTGCACTGCTCTGCCTGGGGGCCCATAATGCTGTTAATAGACAATAGACAATAGACAATAGGTGCAGGAGTAGGCCATTCTGCCCTTCGAGCCAGCACCGCCATTCAATGTGATCATGGCTGATCATCCCCAATCAGTACCCCGTTCCTGCCTTCTCCCCATATCCCCTGACTCCGCTATTTTTAAGAGCCCTATCGAGCTCTCTCTTGAAAGCATCCGGAGAACCGGCCTCCACCGCCCTCTGAGGCAGAGAATTCCACAGACTGACCACTCTCTGTGAGAAAAAGTGTTTCCTCGTCTCCGTTCTAAATGGCTTACCCCTTATTCTTAAACTAATTCTTAATTCTTAAGACGGCCTTGTCTGTACGGAGTTTGTGCGTTCTCCCTGTGACCGCGTGGGTTTTTCTCCGGGTGCTCCGGTTTCTTCCCGCACTCCAAAGACGTGCAGGTTTGCACGTTAATTGGCTTCGGTATAATTGTAAATTGCCCCGAGTGTGTGTAGGATAGTGCTAGTGTGCGGGGATCGCTGGTCGGCGCGGACTCGGTGGGCAGAAGGGCCTGTTTCTCTAAACTAAACTAAACTAAACTAAACTAAACGGAACTATAAATTCTTGATGTATTCAAGAGAGAGTTAGATACAGTTCTTGGGTCTAAAGGAATCAAGGGATCTGGGGAGAAAGCAGGAACGGGGTACTGATTGGGGAAGATCAGCCATGATCACATTGAATGACGGTGCTGGTTCGATGGGCCGAATGGCCTACACCTGCACATATTTTCTATGTTTCGATTTTTCTAAATGCTGGGATCCTTTTATCAATGAATTTTCAAAACCCAGGTGCACAATAACTCCCATTGTTGCCTTGTGGCTGGTCCTTCCGACACATTCGAATCCTTAGCTCCTTTTTAATGCACAAGTGTTTTTAATGTCCATGGTGGAGGTTCGTCAGATGCTGTTTCAATGGGGGACTGTTGCTAAAAGCAGTCCAGCACTGCACCCTGGTGTTGCAACATTGCCAGTGTACAACACACACTGGCATCTGCAAGAGACCGAGTTACCAGGTCATATGAGTCCTACAGTGTGGACACAGGCCCTTCGGCTCAAAGTGCACGCCGACCAAACTGCCCCCTTCTACGCCAGTCCCACCTGCCCACGTTTTGCCCCATATCGTTCTGAAATTGAATCTGAAGAAGGGTCCAGGCTCGATAGGTCACCAGTCCATGTTCTCCAGAGATGCTGCCACACCTGCGGAGTTACTCCAGCACGTTGTGTGTTCCTTCTGAACCTTTCCTATCCATGCATCTGTCCGAATCTATTTTAAATGTTGGGATAGTCCCAGCCTCAACTACCTCCTCTGGCAGCTCGTTCCATACACCCACCACCCTCAGTGTGAAAGAGCTGCCCCTCTGGATTTGAGAATGATTTACAGAACTTAAAGGCCTGTCTCACGAGTCTGCGGTCATTGGCGGCGAAACGGGAAGAATCTGTCGACATAAACCGCGCACTCGTGAGAACGTACAATTCCGGGGCCGTGCGGCGGCGTTCCCAACACCGCACGGTGCTAAAATAGAACCGACAATGTTGAAAACAATAATCTTACCGCACAACCTCCACCAGTGATGCACGAGAGCGGCACGGCCGCCCGCACGGGCCGCCGCCAGTGTGGCTCGAGCGCCGTGCGTCAAACCTCCACTGCCACAACCTCCGCCAGTGAGGCACATGCCTCCGCCAGTGAGGCACGTGTGCGGCACGGCCGCAGGCACAGCCACCGCTACAGCGCCGCGATCAGGACGGCCGCCGCCACAGCCGCCGCTCGTGAGTCACGTGCGGTGGGCCGACGTCATCGCAGTCGGCCCGCCCTTTTTTTTACTTACCGCAAGCACGTGGGACCCGCCGTGTTTGAATTAACTCGTCCCCCGCGCAGCATCCGTGCGGCGCTCCAGTGGATAGGCTCGGCGCTCCCGCCGTTGCCGTGCGGTCCCCGCTACCGGCGACGCCGCGCTTCACCGCCGATGACCGCAAACAGGTAAGACAGAGCCTTTACTCTGTCTGTAGTTGAGTTTAGTTTAGGTTAGTTTAGAGATACAGCGCGGAAACAGGCCCTTCGGACCAACGAGTCCGCACCGACCAGCCATCCCCGCACATTTGGTGGCAAAAACAGGAAGGCAGATTATTATCTAAATGGCGTCAAGTTGGGAAAAGGGGAAGTACAACGGGATCTGAGGGGTCCTTGTTCATCAGTCAATGAAAGTAAGCATGCAGGTACAGCAGGCAGTGAATAAAGCGAATGGCATGTTGGCCTTTATAACAAGAGGAGTTGAGTATAGGAGCAAAGAGGTCCTTCTGCAGTTGTACAGGGCCCTAGTGAGACCACACCTGGAGTATTGTGTGCAGTTTTGGTCCCCTAATTTGAGGAAGGACATTCTTGCTATTGAGGGAGTGCAGCGTATGTTTACAAGGTTTATTCCCGGATGGCGGGACTGTCATATGCTGAGAGAATGGAGCGGCTGGGCTTGTACACTCTGGAGTTTAGAAGGATGAGAGGGCATCTTATTGAAATATATAAGATCATTAACGGTTTGGACAGGCTAGAGGCAGGAAACATGTTCCCGATGTTGGGGAAGTCCAGAACCAGGGGCCACACAGTTTAAGAATAAGGGGTAAGCCATTTAGAACGGAGATGAGAAAACACTTTTTCACACAGAGAGTTGTGAGTCTGTGGAATTCTCTGCCTCAGAGGGCGGTGGAGGCCGGTTCTCTGGATACTTTCAAGAGAGAGCTAGATAGGGCTGTTAAAGATAGCGGAGTCAGGGGATATGGGGAGAAGGCAGGAACGGGGTACTGATTGGGGATGATCAGCCATGATCACATTGAATGGCGGTGCTGGCTCGAAGCGCGGAATGGCCTACTCCTGCACCTATTGTCTATTGTCTATTTTCTATTGTCTATGAGAACTATCCTACACACTAGGGACAATTTTACAATTTTTTACCGAAGCCAATTAACACAAACACCTGTGTACGTCTTTGGAGTGTGGGAGGAAACCGGAGCACCCGGTGAAAAACCCACTCAGGTCACGAGGAGAAGGTACAAACTCCGTACAGACAGCACCCGTGGTCAGGATCGAACCCGGGTCTCTGGCGCTGTGAGGCAGCAGCTCTACCGCTGCGCCACCGTGCCAGGGTGGTCATACATTGTAGTGAGACCAGGAAGGATGGTCAACCTCCTGTCAATTCATGAGAAAAGCCAAGAGTGTTTTATTGCCATGTGTCCAAGTTAGAACAATGAAATTCTTACTTGCATCAGCACAACACAATATGTAAACATAGTACATGGTAAACTATATAATAAACGAGAAAAATAAAGTTCTGATTGTATATATATACATATACACATATATATTTATACACTGTACATACAGGTTGAAGATAGACGCAAATAGCTGGAGTAACTCAGCGGGACAGGCAACATCTTTGGAGAGAGGAATGGGTGACATTTTGGGTCGAGGCCCTTCTTCAGACTCAGATGTCAAATCTCAACCAGAAACGTCACCCATTCCTTCTCTCCAGAGATGTTGCCGCCTGTCCCGCTGAGTTACCCCAGCTTTTTGCGTCTCTCTTCGGTTTAAACCAGCATCTGCAGTTCCTTGGTACACAAAAATGCTGGAGAAACTCAGCGGGTGCAGCAGCATCTATGGAGCGAAGGAAATAGGCAACGTTTCGGGCCGAAACCCTTCTTCAGACTGATAGGGGTGGGGAGAAGAAAGGAAAAAAGGGAAAAGGCGGAGGAGGAGCCCGAGGGCTGGGGGAGGGGAGGAGACAACCAGATGGCTGATGAAGGGGAGGGGACAGCAAGGGCTAGCAGAATTGGGAGAATTCAATGTTCAAGCCCCCAGGATGTAGACTGCCCAAGCGGAATCTGAGGTGCATTTCCTCCAATTTACGGTGTTGCTCGCTGTGGCCATGGAGGAGACCCAGGACAGAGAGGTCAGATACGGAATGGGAGGGGAGTTGAAGTGCTGAGCCACCGGGAGGTCAGGTTGATTATTGCGGACCGACCGGAGGTGTTCGGCGAAACGATCGCCAAGCCTCCGCTTGGTCTCACCGATGTAGATCAGCTGGCATCTAGAGCAGCGAATGCAATAGATGAGGTTGGAGGAGATGCAGGTGAACCTCTGCAGTTCCTTGCTCCACATAAGCGCAATCGCCCCAGTTAGTATGGAATGTACATGACAGTCCACTGAGTCCAGCTGCAAGAGGCGCCATTTTGGTTGGATTTTGCCGTCCCAGCGGTAGTTGGCCTCATAGGCCTGTTGCAGCCGTCGCTTCCGTCACGGTCGTCCCGTGAACCTTCGTCCCTCTCCTCGCCCGGTCCTCTTCACTTCCCTTGTACCCGGGGAGTGTGGGGGGGGTGGGGGGGGAGGGGTGCCTCCCACCTCCGACCTCGAGGACACGGAATATAAACACCCGGTTCTTCTTCTCCCCGGGCCCTTGACCAGCGACCGCCACCGTCGCCGTCTCCCTCCACCCCCCCTCTCCGTTTCCCGGTCCACGGGATGACCAGGGGGCCGGGCCCGGGGGCCTCTCCTCTCCCAGCCAGCCTGGCTGCTGGGCCGAACGACGGGCGATCGATGGACAGCGTGGACTCTGTGGGCCAAAGGGCCTGTTTCCATACTGTACTCAAGAACCCCGGATCGATCCCAACTACGTGTGCTGCCTGTGCGGAGTTTGCACGTTTTCCCCGTGACCTGAGTGGGTTTTCTCCGGGTGCTCGGGTTTCCTCCCACACTCCGAAGACGCGCAGGTTTGTAGGTTAATTGGCTTGGTAGAAATGTAAATTGCTGGGAAGTGTTAGTGTGCGGGGATCGCTGGTCGGGCGCGGACTCAGTGGGTCGAAGGGCCTGTTTCCACGCTGTAACTCTAAATCTAAAAAAAACTAAATTAAACTAGATCGTGATGGTGTTTACTAACTAGAAATACAACGTCAACCTGCAAGAAGAATCCGGTGACTATCAGGGATTTGGTGGTGGCATCTGCCACACTGTGGCCGTTGTGATGTATTGCAACTGAAGTCAACTACACTGTTTGGACATTAGGTACACAAAAAATGCTGGAGAAACTCAGCGGGTGCAGCAGCATCTATGGAGCGAAGGAAATAGGCAACGTTTCGGGCCGAAACCCTTCTTCAGACTTTTGTGTACCTTCGATTTTCCAGCATCTGCAGTTCCTTCTTAAACAACTGTTTAGACCTTAATGTTTGCAAGTACAGGTGACAATACAGCATCATCGAATTGGATTGAAGAAGGGTCTCGACCCGAAACGTCACCCATTTCTTCTCTCCAGAGAAGCTGCCTGACCCCGCTGAGTTACTCCAGCTTTTGTGTCTATCTCCGGTTTAAACCAGCATCTGCAGTTCCTTCCTCCACAGTGAATTGAGTATTCTGTAAATACCATAATAAATGATAACAAGCGCAATATTCAAAAACAATCAATAATAGTGCACAGACAGAACCCTCGTGTCCCCAAGTCTATATACTGGAGCTCAGAGTTCAGAGGTTCTTTCAGTTCTTTCAGAGTTCAGAGGTTGTGGCGCCATCTGGTGGTCAAGCCACTTACTGATAGAACCCTCGTTACCAGAGCTGGAACATTCACGTGACTGCGTTGGTGGGAGTTGGGGGTGGGGAAGGTCATCAGTTAATGGGGAAAGATTGAAAAGACTAGGCTTGTATTCACTGGAGTTTAGAAGGATGAGGGGGGGGGTCTTATAGAAACATATAAAATTATAAAAGGACTGGACAAGCTAGATGCAGGAAAAATGTTCCCAATGTTGGGCGAGTCCAGAACCAGGGGCCACAGTCTTAGAATAATGGGGAGGCCTTTTAAGACTGAGGTGAGAAAAAAAACTTTTTCGCCAGAGAGTTGTGAATTTGTGGAATTCCCTGCCACAGAGAGAGTTAGATAGAGCTCTAGGGGCTAGTGGAGTCCAAGGGATATGGGGAGAAGGCAGGAACGGGGTACTGATTGGGGATGATCAGCCATGATCACAATGAATGGCGGTGCTGGCTCGAAGGGCCGAATGGCCTCCTCCTGCACCTATTTTCTATGTTTCTATGTAATGGGCGCGTCTTACAGCAACAGCAGCAACTTAGTTTGAGTTTGTCAGTCAACGGGTGTGTTCTGCGGCAGCAACAATGACTTTGTTTCAGCGTGTACCAAACACGCGTGTGTACCAAACTTGTAATGTGTACAATAAAGACACCGTTTGGACACGTTGTTTGAGCATTTTGAATCTCCACGAGGTTGTAGTTTACAATTTAGTTTATCGTCAGGTGTACCGAGGTACAGCGAAAAGCTTTTGTTGCGTGCTAACCAGTCAGCGGAAAGACAACACGTGATTGCAATTGAGCCATTTACAGTGTACAGATACAAGATAAGGGCTTGATTGGACGTGCAAATGCAACATACTGTTGAATAGAATGTTATTTTTTCCAAATCCCATCTAATTGCTAAAGCTGTGGACTTATTCGGCAGAGCTAGAGAGAGCTGGCATAGATAATATGTTCAGCTCACACCGATCACCTTTTCAGTAAAGATGCCTTCATTGCTTGACAAGGCGGCACTAACAGACTTCTTTCTGGGTTCGTGAATAGCAAAATAAGTCATCAGTGTGTAACTAGATAGTGAGGGCACAATTGAAGCACTATATATAGTCTTGGAGGAAGCAACGGCAGATGCTGGTTTCAACCGAAGATAGACATATGTATAGGAATACAAAGATAGTCGCAAAATGATGGATTGACTCAGCGGGACAGGCTGCAGCCTCTGGAGAGAAACATTAAAAACATAGGAAATAGGGTGCATTCCGCCCTTCGAGCCAGCATCGCCATTCGATATGATCATGGCTGATCATCCAAAATCAGTACCCCGTTCCTGCTTTTCCCCTTACCCCTTGATTCCTTTAGCCCTAACAGCCGTATCTAACTCACTCTTGAAAACATCCAGTGAATCGGCCTCCACTGCCTTCTGTGGCAGAGAATTCCACAGAGTCACAACTCGATACTTGAAAACGTTTTTCCTCATTTCAGTCCTAAATGGTCTACCCCTTATTCTTAAACTGTGACCCCTGGTTCTAGACACCCCCGACATCAGGAACATTTTTCCTGCATCGAGCAAGTCCAGTCCCTTAAGAATTTTACAAGTTTCTATCAGATACCCTCTCATCCTTCTACATTCTTGTGAATATAAGCCCAGTCGATCCATTCTTTCATCGTGCATCGGGCCCGCCATCCCGGGAATTAACCTGGTGAGCCTACGCTGCACTCCCTCAATAGCAAGAACGTCCTTCCTCAAATTAGGAGACCAAAACTGCACACAATACTCCAGGTGTGGTCTCACCAGGGCCCTGTACAACTGCAGTAGGACCTCCTTGCTCCTAAACTCAAATACTTTCCTTTACTTCCAATCCATGATGTTTAAGAAGGAATTGCAGATGCTGGAAAATCAAAGGTGGACAAAAGTGCTGGAGAAACTCATGATCCTGTCCGAATGTCTTCTAAACGTTGAAATTGTACCTATTTCTTACTGGTGGCTTGTTGCATGCATTCAACACCTTCCCTATGAATAGACAATAGACAATAGGTGCAGGAGTAGGCCATTCAGCCCTTCGAGCCAGCACCGCCATTCAATGTGATCATGGCTGATCATCCCCAATCAGTACCCCATCCCTGCCTTCTCCCCATATCCCCTGACTCCGCTATTTTCACACAGAGAGTGGTGAATCTCTGGAACTCTCTGCCACAGAGGGTAGTTGAGCCCAGTTCATTGGCTATATTTAAGAGGGAGTTAGATGTGGCCCTTGTGGCTAAGGGGATCAGGGGGTATGGAGAGAAGGCAGGTACGGGATACTGAGTTGGATGATCAGCCATGATCATATTGAATGGCGGTGCAGGCTCGAAGGGCCGAATGGCCTACTCCTGCACCTATTTTCTATGTATCTATGTATATTTAAGAGCCCTATCTAGCTCTCACTTGAAAGTATCCAGAGAACCGGCCTCCACCGCCTTCTGAGGCAGAGAATTCCACAGACTCACCACTCTCTGTGTGAAAAAGTGTTTCCTCGTCTCCGTTCCAAATGGCTTACCCCTTATTCTTAAACTGTGGCCCCTGGTTCTGGGCTCCCCCAACATCAGGAACATGTTTCCTGCCTCTAGCGTGTCCAAACCCTTAATAATCTTATATGTTTCAATGAGATCCCCTCTCATCCTTCTAAACTCCAGAGTGTACAAGCCCAGCCGCTCCATTCTCTCAGCATCTTGTCCTCATGATCATCATAGAGGCACACAGAGGGGAAATGGTCCTTCCAGTCCAACTCATCCATGCTGACCAAGGCACCCCATCTAAGTTGGTCCCATTTGATATCGGGAGCATCCAAACAGTCACGGGAAGAACGTGCAAACTACACACAGACAGCGCTCGAGGTCAGGATCCAACTCAGGTCTCTACCACTTGCATGTTAGATTTATGGATTACAATTTTTTTCGTGAGATTTAAAAAAAAGTTACCTCCCGTCTGCGAGTTGTGTAGCGCAGATGGCCATTAGATTTACACGTTAGCAGAGGCACGTCAACCTTCATTCCAACAATTCTGTTTAAACCCCAAAGCACTTGAAACATTACTGCCCATCTTGTTGCTGGAGTAAAACCTTTTAATTGTGTGAGTGTGTGTCAATGTGTGTGTGAGTGTGTGTGTGTGTGTGTGTGTGTGTGTGTGTGTCACTGTGTGTGTGTATG
>CM075985.1:2935871-2940871 GCA_038087875.1 Malacoraja senta
AGCCGTGGTTGATCAGACCACGACGTGTGTTCATGTGGCATTCGCCCCTCCCCATGGACCCCCTCCCTCTCCTGATCCAGAGCCACCTCCAGGCTTTCTGAGATGTCGTCAAACTGCAAAAGGGGTGCGGAGAATATTTACCAGGATGTTGCCAGCACTCGAGGGTCTGAGCTACAGGGAGAGGTTGAGCAGGCTGGGTCTCTATTCCATGGAGCGCAGGAGGATGAGGGGGTGATCTTATAGAGGTGTACAAGATCATGAGAGGGATAGATCGGGTAGACGCACAGAGTCTCTTGCCCAGAGTAGGGGAATCGAGAACCAGAGGACATAGGTCTAAGGTTTAGGAGGAATCTGGGGGGTAAATTTTTCACACAAAGAGTGGTGGGGGTGTGGGACGAGCTGCCGGAGGAGGTAGTTGAGGTAGGGACGATCGCAATGTTCAAGACACAGTTAGACAGGTACATGGATAGGACATGTTTGGAGGGATGTGAGCCAAACACAGGCTGGTGGGACTAGTGCAGATGGGACATGTTGGTCAGTGTGGGCAAGTTGGGCCGAAGGGCCTGTTTCCACACTGTATCACTATGACTCTATGAATCTAACCGTCCATTTTATAGCGAGTCAGGAGTCATTCAGCAGAGATTTGCATCAATTCGGGTTCATGGAAAGGTAATTCCAGTGAGATTGCAGAATGGTACGACACGGTGGCGCAGCGGTAGAGTTGCTGCCTCACAGCGGCGGAGACCCAGGTTCGATCCTGACTATGGGCGCTGTCTGTACGGAGTTTGTACCTTCTCCCCGTGACCTGCGTGGGTTTTCTCCGGGTGCTCCGGTTTCCTCCCACACTCCAAAGACGTACAGGTTTATAGGTTGATTGGCTTTGGTAAAGATTGTAAATTGTCCCTGGTGTGTGTAGGATGGTGCCAGTGGTCTCGGTGGGCCGAAGGGCCTGATTCCACCCTGTGTCTTTAAACATAACAAAGCCAAGGTTGCTTAAGAGCCTTGAAGTGTAAAGGTAATTTTAGACTTTAGACTTTAGAGATACAGTACAGAAACAGGCCCTTCGGCCCATCGAGTCCATGCCGACCAGCGATCCCCATACGCCAGCACTGTTCCTTGTTTTTACATTTTCCCAGGCCTAATTTTCAATCCATACTCCTAAATATATTTATATTAAATTGCCCAGCGCTGCATCCTTGATGCCGCCATGGGAGGTATAGCTGACTTGGGACCAAGTAAAAGGTATGTCTCACTGTGCGAGTTGACCCACGAGTGACCCCGAGTGAAAGACTCGTGGTTCGGTACGAGACTCCAAGTTTATGATCCAGAGTTTAACCGAGTTCCCACGGGTAAGTTTCCCGTTTACTTCTCATTTCTGCGATGTTCCAAGTTCGTCTCCCGAGTGTACCAAGTTCCTCTCCCGTTAATCTTGAGGCAACAATGTATATCGACGTGTTGAAAAATCATCACACGTTAAAAAAAAATGATGTCATGCCAGCCAAAGAACATAGAGACTATTGTGTTTGCTGCATGTGTTCTGCACAACCTGATCCGTATCAGAGGTGCAGCTTCAGGATCAGCAACAGCCATGAAGGACGGTGACTTAGTGGACAGTCAAACAGGGAGAATAACACTGGGTGCGTGGAGGAGTGGTACAAACGACGAGACTTTGGTGCCACTGCAGTGTTTTCGAGGTAACACGGGGACCAACAGTGCAAAAGAGCAGAGAGACCATCTCTGCTCCTACTATAATTCAGAATTGGGCAGTGTGCCGTGGCAGGACAGCTTATTTTGAGCGGCTGCCGACCACAGGTACATCACTGCATGAGGAGAGCCCACATGCAGAAAAATCCAGTTAATTTCATGTTTAGTTTAAATCCTGCTGACTTTTCATTGTTTAACTTTAAGTGTAGATTTTATTTTTTATTGTGGTGTAAAAGTAATTTCATTGCATCTGTCTTTCCTTTAAAATGTGGTTATCATGCATCTGCTTATCTGATTGTAGATCTCAAAACTTGTCATTTAGCGCATTGCATTGTATCTTTTATTGCCTGAATTTAGACTAGTGCATTTCTCAGCTGAATTAGTATATAGTGGAAATACTTTTATTTGTGCTTCATTTGTTGATTTTCATGTATGAGAAGCCCTTTTTCAGACCACTGTGGTGCTACATTGTGCAATGAAGTAAACAAACAGTGAGAATCAAACGGATCAGCAAAAAGCTTTTCAACACAACACAACACAACACAAATTTATATATAAACTTCAAACAATTTGCGCAAAAAAGCGTTTTTTATATTGAACAAGAATAAAGACTTTGTTTCACATTCACCGTGCTGTTTGTCTTATTTTCTGATCTACTGAGAGGTGACAATTTTAAACATTTAAAAAGCACAGCATATGAGGCGGCTGAGTCCTTAAATCTCACAAATGATTGTGAGAATCAAGATGTGAATATATTTTGCCTTCCTCTATTTTGTGTTTTATGATGAAAGGAATATTACATTCAAGTCATGAGACTTTGTAGTGATATTAAAATGAAGACTTCCAGACATCAATTTGATCTTGATAGCAAAGAACTCTCTTTTATTGTGCAATGAAGTAAACAAACAGTGAGAATCAAACGGACCAGCAAAAAGCTTTTCAACACAACACAACACAACACAAATTTATATATAAACTTCAAGCAATTTTTTCTTTTCAACCCACTCTGTCACCTTATCAATAACTTGCTTAACTTTGTTAAGCAGAATTTGTCTTTAAAAAGTCTAAGTAACTGATATTTCTTTTTTTTATTTTTTTTTTATTTTTATTTATTAGAAGTACATTACATCACAACCACATACATTAATACTCGTCATTTATATCTTCTTACAATTAATGTACTCCCTTTATTTATTTTTTTACACTAAAGAAAGAAAAGATTGAAAGAGAGAAGAAAGTGAAGGAAAAAGTGCAAGTGTAGAAAAGTGTAGAAAATGTAACAACAAAAAAGGACGAAGACCCTATGAGAGCGAAATTAAAAACAAAAAGAAAAAGAGTTAAGAAATAGGCCCTAAGAAAAGAAAAGAGAAAGAGAAAAAAAGAAAAACAAATGTTTTTTTTTGAGCATCACGTAAATAGGACATACCAACTCTTCAACTATCATCCCCCCTTACCCGACCTCAATTTTTTATTTTTTTAAAGTACTTTTGCACCCTATGTTTGTAATAATTCTATAAATGCAGACCACGTCAGGTGGAAGTGATCTGGTTTACCTGCTAGGAGGAGTCTTATCTCTTCAAGGTGTAGTGTTTCAAACATATTTGAAATCCACATATTTATAGTTGGTATTGGAGCCTTCTTCCAAAATTTTAGAATTAGCTTTTTTCCAGTTATTAACCCATAGTCCATTAATTTCTTTTGAAACACATTTAGTTCTGGAGTAACTGATATTTCTGTCCCTGATTATTGTTTCTTAAAAGAGTTCCCACGGTAGACTCACGAGTCACAAAGTTAAACGCACGGGCCACTACGTTCTTACAACCAGTTTAAATGCTTCAATTTTTAACCACAAGAGTACATTTTACTCGTGGAAAAGTTCAAACATGTTTGAACTTTTGCAAGAGTTAACAAGTTTCACGTGTACCTCCGGTTAGCGCCAAGAGTCGCTAAGTTGCGTCCACGAGTTCCGACGTTCCCGCTACGTTAATTGTACATGATTATCCCGAGTTAAATTTGTTTTAAACTCGGGGTCACTCGTGGGTCAACTCGCACAGTGAGACAGACCTTTAACACTAGTAGTGGCTTGTGATCAGTCACCAGGGTGAATGGTCTGCCGAGAAGAAACTGATGGAATTTCTTGATTCAGAACACGATGCTGAGTGCTTCCTGTTCTATCTGTGCATAATTATGCTCACTCGATAATAGGGTGCGGGATGCAAAAGCAATAGGCTTTTCCTGTCCGTCATTCATTACGTGGGAGATCACTGCACCTACACCTTAACTTGAAGCATCACAAGCAAGTTTCATCTCGCGTGTTGTATCGTAGTGAACAAGGAGTTTGTCACTTGTCAAGTTTTCCTTGCAGATGTCATATGCACGTTGCTGTTCCTTTCCCCACGCCCATTTCACATCTTTTTGGAGCAGATGATGAAGTGGCTTCAGCACAGTTGCTAAATCTGGAAGGAATCGTGCATAGAACTGCACCGTCCCAAGGAACGATCGTAGCTCTGACACATTGTTGGGTTTTGGAACATTCACTATTGCTTCAGCTTTCGCCTTCACAGGGCGAAGTCCGTTGGCGTCTACTTTGAGTCCAAGGTAGACCACCTCTGACTGCTCAAATGCACGCTTATTTTGACGCAGTTTGACATTGTGGCAGTTCAGTCGTGTGAGAACTTGCTAAAGGATTTCCAGATGTTCTACCATGCCCTCTGAGAATATCAGTAGGTCATCCTGGTTGCACACACATTGCGGAATGCCTTGTAACATTTTGTCCATGACAGACTGGAAAATTTTCGGGGAGGATTTCACATCATAGGGCAGCTTTGTATATGAATACAAGCCCTTATGTGTGTTGATAGTCAAGTACTGCTGACTTTCCTTGTCGACATTGAGTTGGGCGTAAGCATGAGACAAATCCAGTTTAGTGAAGACTCTTGCTCCGCTAAGTTTTGCGTACAGATCTTGCGAGGTTGGTAACGGATATTGTTCGTCATCACCGGCTTGGTTGATTGTGACTTTGTAGTCACCACATAGTCGAACAGTTTTGTCGGCCTTGGGTACGGCCACAATTGGCGTTGCCCAGTTACTCTAGTCTGTCTTCACGAGTACTCCGTTCCGCTCGTGTTGCTTTAGTGTATATGGTACAGGTCCTGGTCGACAATACACAGGTCTTACATCTTGCTTAAGTCGAATGTGTGCAGAGTACCCTGTTATTCCGTGGAGCTGTCAGCAAAAATGTTTGCATGTTTGCTTATGACGTTTTCAAGACGTGATTTGGACAAATGTTCTTCCAG
>CM075985.1:2944728-3004728 GCA_038087875.1 Malacoraja senta
CGATTCTCTGGATGCTTTCAAGAGAGAGTTAGATTTAGCTCTCAGGGCTAACGGAATCAAGGGATATGGGGAGAAAGCAGGAACGGGGGTACTGATTGGGATGATCAGCCATGATCACATTGAATGGCGGCGCTGGCTCGAAGGGTCGAACGGCCTACTCCTGCACCTATTGTCTATATTTCTATGTTTCTATGTTACTATGTTCACGTCGTTGCGCTCGCTGTATGACCAGGGGAACCAAAAATGGAGTCTAGGCCAACGTTGCAAAGGTATTTTGTGAGAAGCATTGTCAAAGTTTAATGGGATAACCTCTTAGCAGGTCTTTATCGAGATAAGTCAGGGTTGCTGGATAATCGAGGTGCCAAACAGTCTTCATTTCTTTCGGTACAACGTGTTAATTGCAGTTGACTGCAGTACAAGCAAAAAGCCTATATTCTCACAGGAGGATCACAAGCTTTGTCTCACGTGGCCGCGTGTTTAGTTTAGTTTAGCTTAGTTTATGGCGGAGTAGTCTTGATGGGCTGAATGGCCTGATTCTGCTTCTACCACTTGGCAACTTAGCTTATTGAAACATGTACTGTTCCAAAGTGGCTTGAAGTGACTTAGGTGTATTTAAGGGCCTGTCCCACTTTCACGACCTAATTCACGACCTCTGCCCAGTTTGCCCTTGACTCATACTCGCAGCATGGTCGTCACGAGGTCGTAGGAGGTCGTAGATAGGTCGTAGGTACGTCGTGATGATAGTCGTAGGTACTCGTGGCATCAAGTAGGTCGGGGCATTTTTCTAGCCTGATGAAAAATGTCCACGAGTAAAAAAGGTCGTGAATTAGGTCGTGAAAGTGGGACAGGCCCTTAAGGTGAATACCTTGGCTAGGATGTTTAGTTTAGGTTAGAGATACAGCACGGAAACAGGCCCTTCGGCCCACCGAGCCCACACCGACCGGCAACCCCCGCACACTAACACTATCCTACACACACACACAAGGGACAATTTACAATTACACCAAGCCAATTAACCTACAGACCTGCACGTCTCTGGAGTGTGGGAGGAAACCGAAGATCTCGGAGAAAACCCGCGCAGGTCACGGGGAGAGCGTACAAACTCTGTACGTTTGCCCCTCTCACCTCAAAACTATGCTCTGTAGTCTTTTGACATTTCCACCCTGGGGAAAAAGGTTCTGATTGTCTACCATATCTGTGACTCTCATAATTATGTAACCTTTCATCAGGTTTCCCCTCAGCCTCCGACGTTTCCTCCAGAGAAAACAATCGAAGATTGTCCATCCTCTCCTTGGTGAAGCCCAGATGACAGCGTCACGGTGGCGCAGCGGTAGAGTTGCTGCCTCACCGCGCCAGAGACCCGGGTTCCATCCTGACTGCGGCTGCTGTCCGCACGGAGTTTGTACGTTCTCCCCGTGACCCGCGTGGGTTTTCTCCGGGTGCTCCGGTTTCCTCCCGCACTCCAAAGGCGTGCAGGTTTGTAGGTGAATTGGCTTTGGTAAAAATTGCAAATTGTCCCCGAGTGTGTGTAGGATAGAGTTAGTGTGCGGGGTGACTGGCGCAGACTCGGTGGGCCGAAGGGCCTGTTTCCGTGCTGTATCTCTCAAGCCTATATTCTAAAGCCACATAGGGAACACCAGATGCAGTAGATGGGGTTAGCGGTTCAATGGCTCAATAGTTTTATTCGTCACGTATACAACTGCACAGTGAAATTCTTTTTCCATATATCACACCTGCGGGCACCTCCATTTTTTTGGCGCCGTTAAGTCCAAAGTCCGGTCGGCCCGGGCGCTCGATGTGCTGGAGCAGTTACCGCCGACCCACGTCCCTCTCCTCGCCCGGCCGTCTCCGTGTCCCGGGGCCGTCTCTCACAGCCGACCTTGAAGGTGCTGGAGGCGTTACCCCAGCTCACCCGCCCCTTGCTCCTCGCCTCCCACGTCTCCAGCTGCCTCCCGGTCACGCCGACCGACCGACCGACGGATGAGCCTTCCAGGCGGGTTCCAGAGTTAAAGCAGGGACTATCGCCGTGATTAAGAAACAATTAGACAGGCACGGGGATAGGACACGGTTCAGTGGGATATGGGCCAGACGTGGGACTAGAGTAGATGGGACATGTGGGCAAGTTGGGGCATAGGGCCTGTCTCCACGCTGTATGACCGACAAACCTTCGGGTGGGCTACTGGTCCTGTCGACTGACAAGCCATAGAGACCTCCTGTAAATTCAGTGTGGGGGCAGTGAGAGGCTCATCTGATCAATTTAGGCAACATTTACAACAGCACTTGTTATTTGAACCAGTTTGGATTGAGAGGCAGATTGAGAGCATATCGATGTGGCTTTCAGCATGTTTTTTTATGTTGTTGAGCTGTTCAGAGTGCTGTTCACTAGTTTGGAGTGCAGTGTTGCAGTGAATTATATTTAGCTAGCAGCTCGCCCACCTATCCAATTAGCAACTGAACATATTCCTATGCTCTCTCTCTCTGCATCTGTTACATTACATAAATTGGATAACAAACTCGAACAAGGGAGAGAGGTACTGGTGATATTTTAACAAGCCGCATAACACTTCTCAAACAAGAATGTTAATGGGAGAATTCAGGGGCATTATCTTTGCACTGTCGGACATCGAGGGGGTTGTATAGAAGTTGGGAGGTCATGTTGCAGTTGTATAAGACGTTGGTGCAGCCACATTTAAGGGCCCGTCTCACTTAGGAGATTTTTTTAGGCAACTGAGGGAGCGCAGAGTAGGTTTACAATGTCAATTCCCGGGATGACGGGACTGTCATATGCTGAGAGAATGGAGCGGCTGGGCTTGTACACTCTGGAGTTTAGAAGGATGAGAGGGCATCTCATTGAAACATATAAGATTGTTAAGGGTTTGGACACACTGGAGGCAGGAAACATGTTCCCGATGTTGGGGGAGTCCAGAACCAGGGGCCACAGTTTAAGAATAAGGGGTAAGCCATTTAGAACAGAGACGAGGAAACACTTTTTCTCACAGAGAGTTGTGAGTTTGTGGAATTCTCTGCCTCAGAGGCCGGTTCTCTGGATACTTTCAAGAGAGAGCTAGATAGGGCTCTTAAAGATAGCGGAGTCAGGGGATATGGGGAGAAGGCAGGAACGGGGTACTGATTGTGGATGATCGGCCATGATTACATTGAATGGCGGTGCTGGCTCGAAGGGTCGGATGGCCTACCCCTGCACCTATTGTCTATTGTCTATTGTCTAACGTTGGTGACAGTCACTGTCGCGGCGTGACGCCGGAAAGGCACCCACCCCACAACGTTGTCCAGGACAAGCTACCGCCAAGTCGATGTCAAGCAACGACGAGCTACGTCAACCGGCGACACAATTCCTCGCGGGACTCGGGACGTCCACCTACGACCACACCTCCGACAACCTGCGACCACACAGGCGACAACCTACGACAACCCGAAGTCAACCTGCGTCCACCCGCGACAAGCTCCGACCCTGTCGGCGACAACTGAAGACTTCTCTTCATGCCGGAACTGTCGCCGGTTGGCTTAAGGGCCTGTCCCACTGTACAAGCTAATTCAAGAGTTCTCCCGAGTTTAAAAAATCAAACTCGTGGCAACACGTAGAATGTACGTAGCGGGTACGTCGGAGCTCGGGGACGTCTCTTAGCGGCTCGTAACGCTAACGGCAGGTACTCGGGAAACGCGGTAAGCTCAGGAAGACTCGTGAAGATTTTTCAACATGTTGAAAAATGTCCACGAGAGCCCCGAGTACCTACGAGCGGCCATTACTGTAAATCTCAGAGTTCGAATCGGGGGAAACTCGGGAGAACTCATGAATTGGCTCGTACAGTGGGACAGGCCCTTTAGGATGACATGGGTTGTCGCCAATGGAATTCACCGAGGTCATGACCCGGTGAAAACCAACGTCACCTGGCGTCATCCTGGCGACAACCTACGACAGGAGAAGACAGCAACCTCAGGCAACGTCAAGCCCACTGTCGCCGAAAGGTTTTGAACATTTCAAAATCCAGCGGCAACAAGAAATAAGTAACAACACTTGAGGAGACCGCTCACGACAATACAGGCGTCACGCCACGACAGGCCCTTTAGAGTATTGTGCGCGCTATAGCTCACCGCGCTGTGGGGAAGATGTTGTCAAGCTGAAAAGGTTGCAGGGGAAGATGGACACAAAATGCTGCAGTAACTCAGCGGGACAGGCAGCACCTCTGGGGGAGAAAAGGTATGGGTGATGTTTCGGGTCGGGACCATTCTTCAGATCGAGAGTCAGGGGGGGGTGGGGAACGAGAGGTGTAGACAGCGTTGACTTTACGAGGATGTCGCCAGGGTTCGAGGGCCTGAGTTTAGTTTAGAGATTAAAGGCTCTGTCTTACCTGTTTGCGGTCATCGGCGGTGAAGCGCGGCGTCGCCGGTAGCAGGGACCGCGCGGCAACGGCGAGAGCGCCGAGCCTATCCACTGGAGCGCCGCACGGATGCTGCGCGGGGGCCGAGTAATTCAAACACGGCGGGTCCCACGTGCTTGCGGTAAGTAAAAAAAAGGGCGGGCTGACTGCGATGACGTCGGCCCGCCGCACGTGACTCACGAGCGGCGGCTGTGGCGGCGGCCGTCCTGATCACGGCGCTGTAGCGGTGGCTGTGCCTGCGGCCGTGCCGCACACGTGCCTCACTGGCGGAGGCACGTGCCTCACTGGCGGAGGCTGTGGCAGTGGAGGTTTGACGCACGGCGCTCGAGCCACACTGGCGGCGGCCCGTGCGGGCGGCCGTGCCGCACTCGTGCATCACTGGTGGAGGTTGTGCGGTGAGTATATAGTTTTCGACATTGTCGATTTTATTTTAGCACCGTGCGGTGTTGGGAACACCGCCGCACGGCCCCGGAATTGTACGTTCTCACGAGTGCGCGGTCTATGGCGGCAGATTCTTCCCGTTTCGCCGCCAATGACCGCAGACTCGTGAGACAGGCCTTTCAGAGATACAACGCAGAAACAGGCCCTTCAGCCCACCAGGTACAAGCCAACCAGCGATCCCTGTGCACTAACTAGCACTCTCTCACACACACGCTAGGGACAATTTTAACAATTGGCCTGTAATGAAAGAATGATATAGGTCTCCACATATAGAGCTCTGAGGGGTAACTTTTTCACACAAAGTGTGGTGGGTGCATGGAGCCAGCTGCCAGAGGAGGTAGTTGATGCTGGGACTATCCCAACATTTAAGAAACATTTAGACAGGTACATGGATAGGACAGGTTTGGAGAGGTGTGGGCCAAACGCAGGCAGGTGGGACTAGTGTAGATGAGGCATATTGGCCGGTGCAGGCAAGTTGGGCCGAAGGGCCTGTTTCCACACTGTATCACTCCATAACTATAATTGTGCAATTGTATCACGCTGTATCACTCTATAATTGTGCATGAAAAAGGCCATAGATGTTTGTGAGATGTCTTAAGCATGGTGTGGAATTCCTTCAAAACAGATAGCAAACCATCCTAGCCCCTTTCTGCCATTCTCTTTATCCTTGCACTCACCACTTCTATTCACTAAACGTCTATTATCTCATTTTTAACGCACTGATTTTTTTCCCCTCAGCTTGTCATTTATTCCCTCGTGTTTTGTAATTTTGGTGCAAACTTAAAACATTTGCTCGTCACTTCAGCCAGACGGCAATGTGCGCATCATTCTCCTAAGTGCAAGTGAAATCGAGAAAGTTGCAGATGTAGTTTGAGTCTAGTTTATTGTCACGTGTACCGAGGTACAGTGAAAAGCTTTTTGTTGCGTGCTAACCAGTCAGCGGAAAGACAATACATGATTACAATCGAGCCGCCTACAGTGTACAGATACATGATAAGGGAATGAGGTTTAGTGCAAGGTAAAGCCAGCAAAGTCCGATCAGGGATAGTCCGTGGGTCACCCAAGAGGTAGATAGTCGCTCAACACTGCTCGCTGGTTGTGGTTCCTCGAAAATTGTTGGCGCACTTCGTAGCATTGAGGCGCTAACACATTGTGACCGTTTCACATTTGCTGTTTATCGACACTTAATTTCACGGTGGCGCAGCGGTAGAATTGCCGCCTCACAGCGCCAGAGACCCGGGTTCGACTCCGACTACGGGTGGCTGTCTCTCCCCGAGACCGTGTGGGTCATCTCCGGGTGCTCTGGTTTCCTCCCACACTCCAAACACGTACAGGTTTATACGGCAGGCTAATCGGCTTGGTATCAATGTAAAATTATCCCTAGTGTGCGCAGGATAGTGTTAATGTGCGGGGATCGCTGGTCGGTGCGGACTCGGTGGGCCGAAGGGCCTGTTTCCGTGCTGTGTTTCTAAATGAAACTAAACTTGATGTGGGTCTAATGAGAATGCAAATCAATTCTCTGCAATTTTATCAAACAATTCTTCGCCTTTATTGTGAAAATTAAAGTTCAAACATATTACATGAATTTGTGTGGCCACTTCAATCATTCTTTTGATCATTGTAGGATGTCAAAATTTCTTGAAGTGTGTTGGCATGAATCATTCCTGCTGTAGGTTGCTATGACTGTACAAGCCATAGATATATTTTGATACGTTTTTTCCCCAGAATCATAGAGAAATATGGCGTGGAAACAGGCCCTTCGGCCCAACGTCCACACCAGCCAACATGTCCCACCTGCCTGCGTTTGGCCCATATCCCTCTAACCCTGTCCTATCCATGTACCTGTCTAAATGTGACTAAACGATTTAGATGAGGGAATTAAATGTAACATCTCCAAGTTTGTGGATGACATTAAGCTGGGTGGCAGTGTGAGCTGCGAGGAGAATGCTATGAGGCTGCAGGGTGACTTGGATAGGTTGGGTGAGTGGGCAGATGCATGGCAGATGCAGTACAATGTGGATAAATGTGAGGTTATCCACTTTGGTGGCAAGAACAAGGAAAGCAGATATTTATCTGAATGGTGTCAGATTAGGAAAAGGGGAGGTGCAACGAGACCTGGGTGTGGTTGTACATCAGTCACTGAAAGTAAGCATGCTGGTGTGGACAATAGACAATAGACAATAGGTGCAGGAGTAGGCCATTCGGCTCTTCGAGCCAGCTCTGCCATTCAATGTGATCATGGCTGATCTTCCCCAATCATTACCCCGTTCCTGCCTTCTCCCCATATCCCCTGACTCCACTATCTTTAAGAGCCCTATCTAGCTCTCTCTTGAAAGCATCCAGAGAACCGGCCTCCACCGCCCTCTGAGGCAGAGAATTCCACAGACGCACAACTCTCTGTGTGAAAAAGTGTTTCCTCGTCTCCGTTCTACATGGCTTACCCCTTATTCTTAAACTGTCGCCCCTGGTTCTGGACTCCCCCAACATCGGGAACACATTTCCTGCCTCTAGCGTGTCCAAACCTGTAATAATCTTATATGTTTCAATGAGATGCCCTCTCATCCTTCTAAATTCCAGAGTGTACAAGCCCAGCCGCTTCATTCTCTCAGCATATGACAGTCCCGCCATCCCGGGAATTAACCTGGTGAACCTACGTTGCACTCCCTCAATAGCAAGAATATCCTTCCTCAAATTTGGAGACCAAAACTGCACACAATACTCCAGGTGTTGTCTCACTAGGGCCTATACTCAGGTGTGGTCGCACTAGGACTCCGATACTCAACTCCTTTTGTTATGTCTCAGCTGTGCCGGGCACTGAATGACAAAAGTGGTACTTTGCGCTGTTCTTCAGTGTTCCTCTTTGCTTGCTACTGTGTTTGTGATGAGATTTAGTCACCCGTGCAGAAGCTTTTTAAATGCCATTAAGCTTTTCCATGGCGGGAGCGTTTGATGTGCACTCCATGGGGATTTTCGCTGAATCTGTTCGCTTCAGAAGCTTTTCACATCTCAACCCAGTACACTGCCACTATCCTACACACTGGGGACAATTTACAATTTTTACTGCAGCCAATTGACCTACAAACCTGTACGTCTTTGGAGTGTGGGAGGAAACCGGAGCACCCGGAGAAAACCCACGAGGTCACGGGGAGAATGTACAAACTCCATACAAACAGCACCCGTAGTCAGGATCGAACACGGTTTGCTGGTGGTGTAAGGTAGCAACTTGTCTGGACGGAGTTTGTATGTTCTCCCTGTGACCGCGTGGGTTTTCTCCAGGTGCTCCGGTTTCCTCCACACCCCAAAGACGTGCAGGTTTGTAGGCTAATTGGCTTGGCATAATTGTAAATTGTCCCAAGTGTGTGTAGGATAGTGCCAGTGTGCGGGGATCGCAGATCGGCACGGACTCGGTGGGCTGGAGGGCCTGTTTCCACGCTGTGTCTCCAAACTAAACTAACCTAAACATCCTCGCCACGGGATTCGCATAAAACACTTAAATCTCTTCATGTAACTTAGAAATAGCACATGTTTCAATGAGATAAATTCATGTGAAAGGAGCAGAATAAGGCCATTCTGCCCATCAGGTCTACTCCGCCATTCAATCATGGCTGGTCTATCTCTCCCTCCTAACCCTGTTCTCCTGCCTTCTCCCAGTAACCGCTGACACCCGTAAAAATCAAGAATCTGTCAATCTCCAGCTTAAAAATAACCATTGACTTGTCCACCCTCTCATTGTTCTAAACTCATGGGAATATGGACCAAGTCTGCTTCACCTCGCTCCTCAAACATTAAACCCCCATCACAGGCATTAATCTGGTGAACATTTCTTGCACATTTTCCATTACAGAATATCCTACCTTCAGCATTGTGTAATAGACCTGTACACAATATTCAACACGCTATCTCACCAGGGCTCCGTTTAATTAGAGCAATATCTGCCTGTTCTTGTACTCAAATCCTTTTGCAATAAAGGCTAACATATCATTCGCCTTATTAACTGCTTGCTGAGCTTGCATGTTGACCTTGTAATACTTACAGAATGACAGCCAGCATCTTTAGACTTTGGACTCCATACTATATGTACATGTAGATGTCTGGTGAATCTGTGGAATTCATTGCCACTATAACAAAGGCCAAGTCAATGGGTATTTTTTAAGTGTTAAAGAAGGAACTGCAGATGCTGGAAAATCAAAGGTACACAAAAATGCTGGAGAAACTCAGCGGGTGCAGCAGTCGTTCCAGGTGCGACAGAGGTTCACCTGCATCTCCTCCAACCTCATCTATTGCATTCGCTGCTCTAGATGCCAGCTGATCTACATCGGTGAGACCAAGCGGAGGCTTGGCGATCGTTTCGCCGAACACCTCCGGTCGGTCCGCAATAACCAACCTGAACTCCCGGTGGCTCAGCACTTCAACTCCCCCTCCCATTCCGTATCTGACCTCTCTGTCCTGGGTCTCCTCCATGGCCACAGCGAGCAACACCGTAAATTGGAGGAAATGCACCTCAAAGTCCGCTTGGGCAGTCTACATCCTGGTGGCCTGAACATTGAATTCTCCCAATTCTGCTAGCCCTTGCTGTCCCCTCCCCTTCATCAGCCATCTGGTTGTCTCCTCCCCTCCCCCAGCCCTCGGGCTCCTCCTCCGCCTTTTTCCTTTTTTCCTTTCTTCTCCCCACCCCCTATCAGTCTGAAGAAGGGTTTCGGCCCGAAATGTTGCCTATTTCCTTCGCTCCATATATGCTGCTGCACCCGCTGAGTTTCTCCAGCATTTTTGTGTACCTCCGGGTATTTTTTAAGGCTGAGATAGATAGATTCTTGATTAGTACAGGTGTCAGGGGTTGTAGGGAGAAGGCCGTGTTAGGAGGGAGAGATAGATCAGCCAAGAGTGAATGGCGGAGTAGACTTGATGGGCCGAATGGCCTAATTCTGAACTTATGAATATCTTTAGACAATACATCATTATCATCAAGCCGTCCACTGTGTACAGATACAGAATAAAGGGTACAATGTTTAGTGCAAGATAAAGTCCAGTAAAGTCTAGGATCTATCGGCTATAGAGATGCAGCACGGATACAGGCCCTTCGGCCCGCTAGGTGTGGTCTCACTAGGGCCCTGTGCAACTGCAAAAGGACCTCTTTGCTCCTATACTCGACTCCTCTTGTTATAAAGGCCAACATGCCATTCGCTTTCTTCACTGCCTGCTGTACCTGCATGCTTACTTTCACAGACTGATGAACAAGGACCCCCAGATCCCGTTGTACTTCCCCTTTTCCCAACTTGACGCCATTTAGATAGTAATCTGCCTTCCTGTTTTTGATACCAAAGTGGATAACCTCACATTTATCCACATTAAACTTCATCTGCCATGCATCTGCCCACTCCCCCAACCTGTCCAAGTCACCCTGCATTCTCATAGCATCCTCCTCACAATTCACACTGCCACCCAGCTTTGTGTCATCTGCAAATTTGCTAATGTCACTTTGAAGTCCGATTCAAGATATTCCGAAGGTCTCCAATGTGGTAGACGGGAGGTCTGAACTGCTCCTTAGCTGGTGATGGGACGGTTCAGTTGCCTGATAACAGCTGGGAGTTAACAGTCCCCGAATGTGGACTCGTTGGGCCGATGGGCCTGTTTCCGCGTTGTACCTCCAGAGAGTTCTCCAGCTATTTGCTCAGTTCAAGCGAAAAATGATCTTGCGTGTTCCCTCAGACACGTGGCTCTCAGTCCCCCTTGACTCCAGCCTGTTGGCTTCATCAATCACAGTTCGATTGGCCTGGGGATGAATTAAACCAGGATGAGACAAAGTACTCGCTGTACCTGCACTGGTTCTTCCTACCTCTCCTCCCAAAACCAGCTTCACATCCTCTCCTGATTACCAAAATGGCAAGACAATCTGATTTATTGCCTGTGTCTCAGAGTGGGCCAAATATGTACTGGGAACCATGGGCCAAAATGTTCCCCTTGTTCCCATTTCTGACTTACTGTCTGTTCTGCTGTTGACAGAGATGTGGCACGATCTAGATGTTCTTCCTAGAATTATTATTCAGTCTCCTGCTGGTGTACTCTATCTTCTCTTCGCTTCAATATTTATTTTTGCTCTCACTTTATGGCCAAAGGGTTGCAAACCTTTCCTTCAGACTTTACTTTCCTTTGGAAATACGGCGCGGAAACAGGCCCTTCGGCCCGCCGAGTCCGTGCCGACCAGCGATCGCCAGCACTATCCTATGCACTAGGGGCAAATTGACATTCTTGTTTACCAAAGCCAGTCAACCTTACAGACCTGGAGTGTGGGAGGAAACCGGAGCGCCCGGAGAATACCCGCGCAGGTCACGGGGAGAGCGTACAAAGTGCGTACAGACAGCACCCGTTGTCAGGATCGAACCCGGGTCTCTGGCGCCGTGAGGCAGCAACTCTACCGCTGCGCCACCGTGCCGCCCCAAATCGTACCTACACATTCTCTCTGGAGTTCCTGTTTCCAATGCCGTAATTTTTTATTTGGCGATAGAGAATGGAAACAGGCCCTTCGTCCCACCAAGTCCCATGTTAACCTGTTCATATTAGTTCTATGTTATCTAATTTTCACATCTACAAACCCAAAAGCATACAAAGTGTTGCCGCAACTCAGCCGGACAGGCAGCTTCCCCACTAGTGGGAGAGTCTAGGACCAGAGGTCACAGCCTCAGAATTAAAGGGCGTTCTATTAGGAAGGAGATGAGGAGGAATTTCTTTAGTCAGAGGGCGGTGAATCTGTGGAATTCATTGCCACAGACGGCTGTGGAGGCCAAGTCTGTGGATATTTTTAAGGCAGAGATTGACAGATTCTTGATTAGTACGGGTGTCAGGGGTTATGGGGAGAAGGCAGGAGAATGGGGTTGAGAGGGAGAGATAGATCAGCCGTGATTGAATGGTGGAGTAGACCTGATGGGCCAAATGGCCTAATTCTGCTATTATCACAAGAACTATCAATGCCAGTGTTTTTCAATGCATTGGTATTTCCAAATTATTTGAATCAATTAAATTTCGTGTAACATAACTCCCGATAAAATAACAGAAAGCAGGAACTTGTCCTGTGTGGGTTAATGTGCGAGAAGATCACTGGTACAAATTTCCACATGTCTATCCTTGCCTTTGGCCCCAGCATTTCAATACACTTAGAGATACTGGAAGTTAATGCGTTCTTTGAAGTGAAGCCTCCTCTCAACATCTTATGTAAGATGAGTTTCCTTTGTGAATGGTGGTTTTCAAAAACTAGGAACAGACTGTCCTTAGCTGTTTGACTTGAACAACATTAGACGCTGGTAATCTCAAACAAATCATATCTTTGAGCGAAGGTGGCACTCAAATGTGGTGGAGCAATTATTTAGTTTCATTTTGTTACATGGATAGGGCAGGTTTGGAGGGATATGGACCAAGCGCAGGCAGGTGGGACTAGTGTAGCTGGGATATTGTTGGACGGTGTGGGCAAGTTGGGCCAAAGGGCCTGTTTCCACACTGTATCACTCTATGACTCCATGAGAATCATACAGTCATACGGAAAGGATCCAGGCCCTTCGGCCCAACTCATCCATGTCGACCAAGAAGCCCAAGCTCATCTAGTCCCATTAGTCACAGGGTGGAGGAACAGTAAGTAAGTAAGTAAGTTTATTGGCCAAGTATTCACATACAAGGAATTTGCCTTGGTGCTCCGCCCACAAGTAACAACATGACATACAGTGACAGTTACGTCACTAAACATTAATAATAATAAAACATTAATGATAAAACACCATTGATCAAGCATGTGAACCAACAAAATACCAGATCAAAGGGAGGCTACAGCATGCCATATTTTGCTTAGTCAGCTTACAACCCAGCGGTATCAGTATTGACTTCTCTAATTTCAAGCAACCCTTGCTTTCCCTCACTCCCCATCCCTCCACCAACCGTGGGCGGCACGGTGGCGCAGCGGTAGAGTTGCTGCCTTACAGCGAGTGCAGCACCGGAGACCCGGGTTCGATCCCGACTACGTTCTCCCCGTGACCTGCGTGGGTTTTCTCCGAGATCTTGGGACTTTTTTGTTGTTGCAAAACAGCACCTGCAGTTCCTTGTTTCTGCATGGACGTCTCTGGACTGCCTTTAGTGGCACTGAGGACCATGTTTTTTTCCCACTAATATTGTGTTTATTATTTATTTGAAATGCTGTTTATATGACAATAGACAATAGACAATAGGTGCAGGAGTAGGCCATTCAGCTCTTCGAGCCAGCACCGCCATTCAAGGTGATCATGGCTGATCATCCCCAATCAGTACCCCGTTCCTGCCTTCTCCCCATATCGCCTGACTCCGCTATTTTAAGAGCCCTATCTAGCTCTCTCTTGAAAGCATCCAGAGAACCTGCCTCCACCGCCCCCTGAGGCAGAGAATTCCACAGACTCACCACTCTCTGTGAGAAAAAGTGTTTCCTCGTCTTCGTTCTAAATGGCTTACTCCTTATTCTTAAACTGTGGCCCCTGGTTCTGGCCTCCCCCAACATCGGGAACATGTTTCCTGCCTCTAGCGTGTCCAAACCATTAACAATCTTATATGTTTCAATATGATTTATATGTATTGTGCTTCTAGACCTGTTATGCTCCTGCAAGTAAGAATTCAATGAAACATTCTTGAATGTTGGCTCTCGATTAAATTTGGCCTGGTGAGACAATTTCTTTGAATTGTCATCCAGTTTGGACGTTTAGACATTCGGCCTTGGACTTCAGAAATACAGGGCAGAAACAGGCCCTTCGGCCCAACAAGACCGTGCCGACCAGCGATCAACCCCGTACACAAGTTTAAGAAAGAACTGCAGATGCTGGAAACATCAAAAGTAGACACCTATTCCTTCGCTCCTCAGATGCAGTCTAATAATTCTAATAATTTGGAAATACCAACTCATTGAAAAACACTGGCATTGATAGTCCATAAGTTATAGTAGCAGAATTAGGTCATTTCTCCAGCATTTTGGTCCACCCCATACACGAGGGGTGGGTGGGTGGGTGGGTGTATGGAACGAGCTGCCGGAGGAGGTAGTTGAGGCAGGGACTATCCCGACGTTTAAGAAACATTTTAGACGGGTACATGGATGGGACAGGTTTAGAGGAATGTGGGCCAAACGCGGGGCAGGTGGGACTAGTGTCGATGGGACATGTTGCCCGATGTGGGTAAGTTGGGCCTGTTTCCACGCTGTCACGGGGAGACTCTGTGACTATGACTCTATGTACATCTTGAGATTATGTTGCATGGTTTACAGAGATGAATCAGGGTTTATTATTTCAAGTGGACTTTTTCGACATGAATCTGCAGTGTAGCATTTCCAGAATAAAGCAGAATATGAAGCGGCAGCTTACATTACTTGAACCACTTAGTCCCTGTATCACCATGCCAACCGGTTAATAATAATAAACTGTTGTGAATAGGTTTTGGATCAGAAATATATGGAGTTATATCAAGTCAATGGGGAGTGGGTGGGAGGGTGACTTGTGCACCATTCCCCAACCTTCTATATTTCCAAGTCAAATCGTACCTTACAGGAGTGTAGAAAAACAAACCGTTTCTATGGAAATATTACTTCCATAAGACTTGATTAGCCCGGGTGTCAGGGGTTACGGATAGAAGGCAGGAGAATGGGGTTTGGAGAGAGAGATAGATCAGCCATGATTGGAAATGGCGGAGTAGACTCGATGGGCTGAATGGCCTAATTCTGCTCCTATCACATATGAACTCATAATAATAATAATAATGGATGGGATTTATATAGCGCCTTTCTAATACTCAAGGCGCTTTACATCGCATTATTCATTCACTCCTCAGTCACACTCGGTGGTGGTGAGCTACTTCTGTAGCCACAGCTGCCCTGGGGCAGACTGACGGAAGCCTGGCTGCTAATCTGCGCCTACGGCCCCTCCGACCACCACCAATCACTCACACACATTCACACACATTCACACGCATTCACACACATTCACACGCAGGCAAAGGTGGGTGAAGTGTCTTGCCCAAGGACACAACGACAGTATGCACTCCAAGCGGGATTCGAACCGGCTACCTTCCGGTTGCCAGCCGAACACTTAGCCCATTGCGCCATCTGTCGTCCCGAACCATGAACCGTAAGCCCATAGGTCATGGGAGCAGGTAGACCATTCAGCCCATCGAGACTACTCTGCCATTTCCAATCATGGCTCATCCAATTTTCTCTCTCAACCCCATTCTCCTGCTTTCTCCCTGTAACCACTGACTCCTGCATAATCAAGAATTTAACCATCTCTGCTTTAAAAATACCCAATGTCTTGGCCACCACAGCCATCTGTGGCAATGAATTCCACAGATTTGCGACTTATCTCCTCCTTATAGAAACATAGAAACATAGAAAATAGGTGCAGGAGGAGGCCATTCGGCCCTTTGAGCCAGCACCGCCATTCATTGTGATCATGGCTGATCGTCCCCAATCAATAACCCGTGCCTGCCTTCCCCCCATATCCCTTGACTCCACTAGCCCCTGGAGCTCTATCCAACTCTCTCTTAAATCCATCCAGTGACTTGGCCTCCACTGCCCTCTGTGGCAGGGAATTCCACAAATTCACAACTCTCTGGGTGAAAAAGTTTTTTCTCACCTCAGTCTCAAATGGCCTCCCCTTTATTCTAAGACTGTGGCCCCTGGTTCTGGACTCGCCCAACATTGGGAAAATCTTTCCTGTATCCAGCTTGTCCAGTCCTTTTATAATTTTATATGTTTCTATAAGATACCCCCTCATCCTTTTAAACTCCAGTGAATACAGGCCTAGTCTTTTCAATCTTTCCTCATATGACAGTCCCGCCATCCCAGGGATCTCCCTTCTGAATGTACATCCCTTTATTCCGAGGATTTACCATCCGGTTCTAGACTCTCCCTTTACAGGAAATATCCTTTCCACCTCGGCTCAATCTGGATCTCACATTACCTGATAGGTTTCAATGAGATACCTCCTCATTCTTCTGAACTCTCTGAGTAAGAATCTATCCCTGATTATTTTATATGTATCGGAGTCATAGAGATGGGATGGACCATTCAGTCCCTTGAACTAGCGGGCAGGGTGGCGCAGCGGTAGAGTTGCTGCCTTACAGCGCTTGCAGCGCCGGAGACCCGTGTTCGATCCCGACTACGGGTGCTGTCCGTACGGAGTTTGTGCGTTCTCCCTGTGACCTGCGTGGGTTTTTCTCTGGGTGCTCCGGTTTCCTCCCACGGTCCAAAGGCATAATTGGCTTCGGTAAAAAATTGTTAAATTGTCCCTAGTGTGTAGGGTAGTGTGTGTAGGATCCTGTTAGTGTGCGGGGATCGCTGGCCGGCGCGGACTCGGTGGGCCTGTTTCCGCGCTGTATCTCTAAACTAAAACACTTTTAGTTCAATTTTTAATTTTAGTTTTAGAGAAAACCCACGCAGGTCACGGGGAAAATGTACAAACTCCATACGGACAGCGCCCGCAGTCAGGATCGAACGCTGGTCTTTGCCGTTTGTGAGGCAGCAACTCTACCGCTGCGCCACCGTGCCGTTTGTTGAATGAAACGCCGGGCCTGGGAACAATTGTAAGCTTGTTTCAGCGTGAGCCCCAGACCCAGAGAGAATACCTCAATAATAATACCTGAAATCCTCTTCACTTGGACAATCCCTGGAAGAGAATAACTGATGAGATTCATGTGCATCGTTAGAAAACAGAGAGAAAATATAATTTTGGATATTGCCTTCCCAATTATTATGGGATAATCGGCTAATATTAAGGCAAGCGCCCAGAAGACTAATCAGTGGTATGGTGATAACGCTAAATGCGTTGTTTTGCAGGTAAAGCAATTAAGAAGAAACAAACAGCTTTTAGGATTAAGGCCTTATTAAAGCCTCCTCTCAGGAGCATTATTTTCAGCAAAGGATATATTAAATCTTATATAACTGACGCTCCACCAGCTTCTGCTTGTAATGATAAAAGATCAGCGTGGTGGCGCAGCGGTAGAGTTGCTGCCTCACAGCGCCAGAGACCCGGGTTCGATCCTGACTGCGGGCGCTGTCTGTACGGAGTTTGCACGTTCTCCCCGTGACCCGCGTGGGTTTTCCCCGGGTGCTCCCAGTTTCCTCCCACACTCCAAAGGCGTACGTACAGGTTTGTAGGTTAATTGGCTTGATTAATTGGCTTGATAAAAATGTCAAATTGTCCAAGTTGGCGACATGCAGAGTACTGCCCTGCCGACTACAAAATTCACGAGGTTCAGAAGGTATGGCTGCGTGCAGTGAAAATGGTGGTGGTCTGATCCCGCCCGGGCCCACTGCGCATGCGCGGGGGGGGGAGACGGCGTCCTTTTGCGTCCCTACTGCGTCACCGGCCTCACCCAACAGCGCGGAGTTTGCACGTTCTCCCCGTGACCCGCGTGGGGTTTTCCCCGGGTGCCCCCAGTTTCCTCCCACACTCCAAAGACGTGCAGGTTTGCAGGTTAATTGTAAATTGTCCCCTAGTGTGCGCAGGGTAGTGTGAACGTGCGGGGATCGCTGGTTTGGCGCGGGCACGGTGGGACGAAGGGCCTGTTTCTGCGCTGTACATCTAAAAGATGACATACGCGACGCATTAAATCGCTCGACTCACACGCTTGACTGGAGCAGTTTGTTCTCAGCCATCTGGGATAAGGGGACTGTGATGTGGTGATAATGTCAGCTGCGCAGGAAAGCAGTCCAAAGATCGTTCAATTGCCGAGCGGTTGGAAATAATATTGCAAATGGCATATGGTACAGTTGGAAAAGAGGCCACATTCTACTTCTTCCTAATAGAACCAGAGTGTTCTTTTGGCCATTCATTCAAACGGGAAAAATCTGTCACTGATAAATTTTAATGCAAATGCAATGTTGCCTGAAGATAGATATGTGGAAAATATGACCCGGAGCAGATCTTTGGTCCATCAATCCGTAGAAGGCTTAGGAAGTTTGGCATGCACGCAACACCCCTCACCAACCTCCCCAGATACGCCCTTAGGAAACATATTATAGGGATGAATCACTCAGTGGCTTGGGAACTGCTCCATCCGAGACGGCAAGGAAATGCAGGGAATTGTGCACGCGGCCCAGACCATCACACAAACCAACCTCCCTTTTACTGACTCCATCTGGTCAAGTCAAGTCAAGTCACTTTTATTTCTATAGCACATTTAAAAAACAACTCTCGTTGGCCAAAGTGCTTCACATTGGTGGAGGTACTAACGTTATACAACAGTGGTTCATAGATTAAGTACATACATAAATACATACATATAGCCCTCGCTCAGAGGACGTCAAGAAAGGCTTGAGAGTAAAGATGAGTTTTAAGTCTCGACTTAAAGGAGTCGTTGGAGGGGGCAGTTCTGATGGGAAGGGGGATGCTGTTCCACAGTCTAGGAGCTGCAACCGCAAAGGCGAGGTCGCCCCTGAGCTTATGCCTAGACCGCGGGATGTTCAGTAACCCCAAGTCGGCCGATCTGAGGGACCTGGAGGTGGTGTGGTGGGTAAGCTACACCTCACGCCTCCTCGGCAAGGCCAGCAGCATAATCAAGGACCTGTCTCACCCCCCGGTCACTCCCTCTTCTCAGAATCAGAATCAGAATCAGAATAGTACTTTATTCACCAAGTATGTTTTTGCCCTCTCCCGTCAGACAAGAGGTACCGAAGCACACCTCCAGATTCAGGGACAGTTTCTTCCCAGCTGTTATCAGGCAACTAAACCATCGTACCACAACTTTGATCAGACTTTACTGGCTTTATTTTGCACTAAACGTTATTCCCCTTATCATGTATCTGTACACTGTGGATGGCTCGATTGTAATCATGTATTGTCTTTCCGCTGACTGGTTAGCACGCAACAAAAACTTTTCACTGTACCTCGGTACACGTGACAATAAACTAAACTCAACTATAAACATAACCTCTGACACACTTACTAATCAATCAGACTAACTTCAGACTAATCATACTAATTACTAGCCTGAAGAAGGGTCTCGAAACGTCACCTATTCCATAGATGCTGCTTCTCCCGCTGAGTTTCTCCAGAATTTGTTGTCTACCTTCCACTTACTAATCAAAAATCTGTTAACAATTGCTTTAAAAATACTCCACTGGCTTGGCCTCCACAGCCATCTGTGGGATGGAGGGATATGGACCATGTGCAAGCAGAGGAAATTAATTCAGCTTGACGCCCTGTTTGACACGGACATTGTGGGCCGAAGGGCCTGCTCCTGTTCTGTACTGTTCTACATCCTATTATTCACGAATAAAATATTTGCTCACTCTTCTGCAGAGGGAGATCAATTTTGAGAAGGTCAAAGTGAAAAACCAACTCCTTTTTTCCCCCCAAATAATACAATCAAAGAAATCGCATCCTTAGGTTTCATATATTAAAAAAACCTCTCTGCTCATTTTGATAAATTGAGTTTCCCTAGAGATATCTTCAGAAGGTACCTTACAGCAGTAATTGAGTTCTATGTTGCATTCAGAATTCATTATTTGAACACATTTATTTGTGGAGCTATTTTTACAATTGTGTTTCATCATACAATATGATTTTACCTTCATTAGCTTCATAACATTTTAGCTTCTGAAACATACAGCTGCGTCCGCTGGACTGGAGGGCGGCAGCTTCGGCAGCCTCGGCCAACCCGGGCCGCGGAGTTTGAACCGGCCCGTCGCGGACGGAGCACGGATTCAGCCGCGGGATTGCCTTACTTACCATCACCCGGTGGGGTCACAACATCAGAAGCCTGGATCACCTCAGCGCAGAGGGAGAACAAGGAGGGAAGAGACAGAGACTTTAAGACTTTTGCCTCCATCACAGTGAGGAGGTACCTGGTGAACTCACTGTGGTGGATGTTAATTTGTGTTTATTGTGTGTTTTGTTATTTATTATTATATGTATGACTGCAGGCAACGAAATTTCGTTCAGACCGAAAGGTCTGAATGACAAATAAAGGAATCTCTAATCTCTAGTGTTACCTCCTGGACAAATAGCTTGGGATTAAGAGAGGAATCCATTTCCTGCAGAGGAGAATACAGCTCAGCTGAAATAGTTAGTTAATGTTTAATGTTTAGAGATACAGCGCAGAGATTTGATCGATGTACAGCACAGACATTGTGGGCCGAAGTGCCGAAGGGCCTGCCCCCTTGTGCTGTACTTCTCTATGTTCTATGTTCTGAAGGCAAAGAGTGGGGCAATGGAAATGAGGAGATTTCTCTACTAATAGTGGCGGCATGGTGGCACACCGGTAGAGTTGCCGCCTTACAGCACCAGAGACCCGGGTTCGATCCTGACTATGGGTGCTGTCTGTACGGAGTTTGTACCTTCTCCCCGTGACCTGCTTGGGTTTTCTCCGAGATCTTCCGTTTCCTCCCCACACCACAAAGACGTACAGTTTTTGTAGGTTAATTGGCTTGGTATAAACGTTAAAATTGTCCCTAGTGTGTGTAGGGTAGTGTTAATGGCGATCGCTGGTCAGTGCGAACTCGGTGGGCCGAAGGGCTTGTTTCCACACTGTATCTCTAAACTAAACTAAACTAAACCAAACTAAATATCCAGCATAGACTGAATGGGCTGAAGGGCCTTCCTCCATGCCATTTACCATTCTATAAGACAACCATAGTTGGAAAGAGAATATGTGTGAAATTAGAGCAGCCAGAATTTTCCCTCAAAACCCTTTCTGCCTTCAATCCGATCATGATCTCAGTGAGCCCTCAAGCCCCTGTCCCACTTAGGAGACCCAAACAGCAACCTCTGGTGACCTTGCCCGCCATCCATCAGGTCACCGGAGGTTTTGGTCACTCTCCCTAATGGTCGAAAGTGGTTTCCGCGGTGATCGTGGCTTCATCTCGGTTGCTGCTATTTTTGCATCATGTTTAAAACCGGCCTCGACTAAAAATAGGTTGCCATTTTAAAAATCGATCATTTTTTTAGTCGCAGGTCTAGTGGAAGCCGGTTTTCTTCATAGTCGAGGAAGGTTTTCAACATATGTGTGGGAGGTGGTAGGAGGTTGCAGGTCACCTCGACCTTGTTTTATTTTTTGGGTGTGCGGGCAAGGTCACCAGAGGTTGCCGTTTAGGTCTCCTAAGTGGGACAGGGGCTTAAGTTTCAATTTCCCTCTCCTTCTGATCCACATAATCCTTGATTCTCCCTTCATCCGTGAAACTTCTGTCTCTTTCCCAGCCTTGGATATACGTAGCGCCTGAGTACGCACAGCGCGGTGGAGCAGAACGGTTACAGTCGCTCTGAGCCGCTTATTAAAAGAACTCTGTGCAGGAAGGAACTGCGTAGGAAGGAAACCGAAGGTGGACACAAATAGCTGGAGCAACTCGGCGGGACAGGCAGCACCTCTGGAGAGAAGAAACGGGAGACGTCTCGGGTCGAGACCCATCTTCAGACCGGTTTGGGATAAGGGAAACGAGAGATACAGGCGGTGATGTGGAGAGATAAAGAACAAGAAGCAGGAGGAATCACAGAGGGGGAGCAGCGAGAGAGAACCCTCGTCGGAGTGAGGAGGAGAACCTCTTCAAAGTAGACGCACCTGGAGGAGATTTTGCACTGGAGCGGACGAAATGTGTAGGGAAGGAACTGCAGGTGCTGGTTTACCCCGAGGATAGACTTAAAAAGAACTCCAACATCCGAATGATGGAATAAGCGGATGCATCCTGAATTTATCCACAACCACACAGAGAAAGGCATGGCAATCGCTCCTGTGAATAACAGGACAGCTTTACCATGTGTGAACAAAGGGCTCTGTGCATAAAGGGGTCCTTAGATTTAATTATTAATGCACTCAGAATCCACGCACATTGAAAATCATCTGGAGGAAGAAAAAAAAAACGTTCCCCCCCCAGATCCAAGCATCAATTCACGTTCTTCAGACTGACTAACCAGGCCACATTCTAATTAACATCCAACAGCGTATGGCATTTTTTTGGCAGGTTTGCCACTAAAAAAAATAAATTAGTCATACACTCTCATCCCATCTGTATCTGGTTTTGTAGACTTCTGTGACACAAGCTTTCAATTGTGGACAGGAGCAGAGTTGCTGGAGTTACTCAGCGGGCCAGGCAGCATTTCTGGAGACAAAGGAGTGGTCAGTGTGGAATTCTCTGCCTCAGAGGGCGGTGGAGGCAGGTTCTCTGGATGCTTTCAAGAGAGAGCTAGATAGGGCTCTTAAAAAATAGCGGAGTCAGGGGATATGGGGAGAAGGCAGGAACGGGGTACTGATTGGGGATGATCAGCCATGATCACATTGAATGGCGGTGCTGGCTCGAAGGGCCGAATGGCCTACTCCTGCACCTATTGTCTATTGTCTATTGTCTATTGTCTATTGTCCATTGACTTTTCGGGTCGGGTCTATTGACTCTTCGTCAGAGTCTGCAAAAGTGTCCCGACCAGACTCTGCAGAAGAGTCCCAAGCCGAAACATCACCCATCCTTTGTCTCCAGGGATGCTGCTATGAGGCAACTGAACCATCCTCTCGCCGACTAGAGTGCGGTCCTGACCTCCCATCCACCCCGTTGGAGACCTTCAGGCCAGACTGAAGAAGGGTGCCAACCCGAAGCATCACCATCGTTTTTCTCCAGAGATGCTGCCTGACCCGCTGAGTTACTGTTGCACATTTTGTGCACATTCTTTGGTATATCAATATCAACGGGTTACGATAGTACCTGCCTCAACTACCTCCGGCAGCTCGTTCCGTACACCCACCATGCTGTGTGAACAAAGTTGCCGCTCAGGTTCCTATTCCATCTTTCGCAACTTCACCTTAAACCCATGTCCTCTGGTCCTCGATTCACAATAGACAATAGACAATAGACAATAGGTGCAGGAGGAGGCCATTCAGCCCTTCGAGCCAGCACTGCCATTCAATGTGATCATGGCTGATCATCCCCAATCAGTACCCCGTTCCTGCCTTCTCCCCATATCCCCTGACTCCGCTATCTTTAAGAGCCCTATCTAACTCTTGAAAGTATCCAGAGAACCGGCCTCCACCGCCCTCTGAGGCAGAGAATTCCACAGACTCACAACTCTTTGTGAGAAAAAGTGTTTCCTCGTCTCCGTTCTAAATGACTTACTCCTTATTCTTAAACTGTGGCCCCTGGTTCTGGACTCCCCGAACATCGGGAACATGTTTCCTGCCTCTAGCGTGTCCAAACCCTTAACAATTTTATATCTTTCAAGAAGATTCCCTCTCATCCTTCTAAACTCCAGAGTGTACAAGCCCAGCCGCTCCATTCTCTCAGCATATGACAGTCCCGCCATCCCGGGAATTAACCTTGTAAACCTACTCTGCACTCCCTCAATAGCAAGAATGTCCTTCCTCAAATTAGGGGACCAAAACTGCACACAATACTCCAGGTGTGGTCTCACTAGGGCTCTGTACAACTGCAGAAGGACCTCTTTGTTCTTTCACCTACTATGGGCAAGAGTGTGCATCTACCAATCTATTCCTCTCATGATTTTATACATCTCCATAAGATCACCCCTCATAAGGTCAGTAGACAATAGACAATAGGTGAAGGTGTAGGCTATTCGGCCCTTCGAGCCAGCACCGCCATTCAATGTGATCATGGCTGATCATCCCCAATCAGTACCCCGTTCCTGCCTTCTCCCCATATTCCCTGACTCCGCTATTTTTAAGAGCCCTATCTAGCTCTCTCTTGAAAGTATCCAGAGAACCGGCCTCCACCGCCCTCTGAGCTATGGAATAGGAGTGGAATTAGGGCATTCAACCTATCAAATCTACTCCACCATTCAATCATGCCTGATATACAGTATCTCTCCCTTCTAACCCCATTCTCCTGCCCTCTCCCCCTAACCTCTGACACCTATTCTAGTCAAGAACTCCTCATCCTCCTGCACTCCAAGGAATAGAGTCCCAGCCTGCTCAACCTCTCCCTGCAGCTCAGGCAACTCGAGTCCTGGCGACATCCTTGTAAATCTTCTCTGTACCCCTTCCAGCTTGCAATGATGATTGCATAGCTTGTTTGGTAAATCAATACGGTACGTAATTGGCAGTCAAACCTAGCTGGTGTTGACAACTTTGTTTTTCCGGAGTACCAATTCTTTTTTTTAATTTTTTTTAAATTTTTTTATTTATTAGAAGTACATTACATTACAACCACATACATTAGTACTCGTCACTTATGTCTTCTTACAATTAATGTACTCCATTTATTTTTTACACTAGTAAAAGGAAAAGATAAGATTGAAAGAAAGAAGAAAGTGAAGGAAAAAGTGAGAGGGTAGAAAATGTGACAACAAAAAAGGAGGAAGACCCTATAAGAACAAAATTAAAAACAAAAGAAAAAGAGTTAAGAAATAGACCCTAGAAAAGAAGGAGAAAGAGAAAGAGGAAAAAGAGAGAAACAAATATTTTTTATGAGCATTACGCAAATGGGACATACCAACTCTTCAACTATCATCCCCCCTTACCTGACCTCAATTTTTTTTAAGGTACCTTTGCACCCTATATTTGTAATAATTCTATAAATGCAGACCACGTCAGGTGGAAATGATCTGGTACCAATTCTAATCCGAGGTTTTTTTTAACTTAATTACAGGGAATCGGATCATGTTTTGTTTAAAAAAATCACTTTCGAATGGAAATGGAAAGGTATGTTTTTTTAACGATTCCACCTTAAAAATTATTGTTGGGGCGTTTTGCCATCTCTGCGCATAATATCAACTAGCAGTGTGCCACAAGACTCGTACACTGAGTGCCATCTCTCCAATGTAATTGCAATGCTGCTCAATCACACACAGAAACAAGGAGCCTGATTTAGTCGGCATATAATTAGCGGATGGAAAGTGTTCCTTCCTTGTCGCTCTTCTCCCTGCAGCTTCAGAATGCAGCGTAAGTCATCGTCATAGAGTCTTACAGTGTGGAAACAGGCCCTTCGGCCCAACTGTAGAAAGCATCCGGTCCGGAAACATCTCGATCTGGTTGGGCAACAGCTCCGCCCAGGACAGGATTTGTGGAATTTGTGGAATTCCCTGCCACAGAGGGCAGTGGAGGCCAAGTTACTGGATGGATTTAAGAGAGAGTTAGATAGAGCTCTAGGGGGCTAGTGGAGTCAAGGGATATGGGGAGAAGGCAGGCACGGGTTATTGATTGGGGACGATCAGCCATGATCGCAATGAATGGCGGTGCTGCCTCGAAGGGCCGAATGGCCTCCTCCTGCACCTATTTTCTATGTTTCTATGTTTCTATGAAGGCTCTGCAGAGAGTAGTGCGTTCGGCCGAAAGCACCATGGGAACTACAGTGCCCCCCTCCCTGGAGGACCTATACACCAGGAGGTGCAGATCCAGAGCCAGCAACATTATGGGGGACCCCTACCACCCCAGCAACGGACTGTTCCAGCTGCTACGGTCAGGCAAATGCCTCCGCTGTCACGCTGTGAAAACAGAGAGGATGAGACGGAGTTTCTTCCCACAGGCCGTCAGGAATGTAAACTCTGATCTCACCAGGGACTAATTACTGTTGTGTCTTTGTTATCAATGTATATACTGGTTCTATTCTGTTCTGTTCTGTTGCACAACCTCGCAGACATCGCCACCTTTCATTTCACTGTACATCTTGTATGTGTATGTGACAAATAAAGTTGACTTGAACTTGCCCACACTTGGCCAACATGCCCCATCTACACTAGTCCCACCTGCCTGAGTTTGCCCCATATCCCTCCAAACCTGTCCCATCCATGTAGCTGTCTAACCGTTTCTTAAACGCTGCGATAGTCCCAGCCTCAACCTACTCCTCCGGCAGCTCGTTCTGTACACCCACCCCGCCCTTTGTGGGCGGCACGGTGGCGCAGCGGTGGAGTTGCTGCCTTGCAGCGCGTGATCCTGACCACGGGGGCTGTCTTTACGGAGTTTGCACGTTCTCCCCGTGACCTGCGTGGGTTTTCTCCGTGTTCTTCGGTTTCCTCCCGCACTCCAAAGACGTACAGGTTTGTAGGCTAATTGGCTTCGGTAAAATGTAAATATGTTATCCCTTGTGTGCAGGATAGTGCTAGTGCACGGGACGGTCGATGGTCAGCACGGACTTGGTGGGCCGAAGGGCCTGTTTCCGTGCTGTATCTCTAAAGTCTAAATTGTCGGCTCTGCCATTCAATCACGGCTGATCTATCTTTCCCTCTCAACCCCATTCTCCTGCCTTCTCCCTGCTGATAAGAAGATGACAGGGGGTGGGGGGGAGAAGATTTAATGTGAATTGGAGTGGCATCATTTTCTCTCAGAGGGTGGTGGGAACAAGGTACGAGCAGCCCGAGGAGGTGGTTGAGGCAGGTACTATAACAACATGGATAGGGAAGGTTTAGAAGGATGAGGGCCAAATGCAGGCAGGTGGGAGTAGTGTAGATGGGGCATGTTGGTGGGCATGGGCAAGATGGGCTGAAGGGCCTCTTTCCGTTCTGCGTGACTCTATGACTCTACCTAAAGAGGTGTAATAACAGTGGATGAAGAAGGGTCTCGACCTGAAACGTCACCCATTCCTTCTCTCCAGAGACGCTGCCTGTCCTTCCAAGTAACTCCAGCATTCTTTGTCAATCTTCTGTTTAAAGCAGCGTCTGCGGTTCCTTCCTACACTGGATAACATTCTTCGATTTGTATGTTTACCGAGATTAAGTTTGTAAATTCCACATCGTCACGCCTGAAGAGAGCAGAAGTGCACTGTAGAGATATCTCCACTCTCAGCTAGAGGTAGACTCAGACCTAAGATTTCTTAGGCCCCCTTCGGTCATGGCTGACCATGGGAGTCTCCAGGGTGCTATTCCCTATATGGAGGACGCCAGTGCATGACTTTGTTTAACGTGGGGAGACTGGTGCACAGACAGCCACCCCACGGTCCTTGACAGATCTGGGTCAGGATCCAGTGGCATGGAGTCCAAGACGACCGGAGACCCTTTTCTGCCGCAGCCTTCATCCGCCTTCCCAGCCGTTGTGACGCTCCACTAAGGTCAGCCATCGTCCTCCGCCTGTTCCACCGTTGAGGTTTTGGTCAGATTGGCTCTTTGTCAGAGACCTCACCATCGACCTTACCGCCATGGGTGGCCCCACCAGGAGCATCGCTCCAGACGGCATCGCTCTCAGGATCTCAGGTCCTCACAAGCTTCTCCACCACGACAAGGTGACAATCCACGGAGAAGCAGACCTAAGATTGTCCCCCGAGAATTGGAGACCATCAGAAGCATTCGCTGGTCATTGATGAGAACAACATAGCTCCGATCTCCAAATGAACGAGAAAGGATCTGCGTTTACTAATAACATAACATCACTTTCAGGACAGCATTTTAAGCCAATAGAGTATTTTTGAATAAAGCTAGAGATGCTGGAATCTTGATCAGAGCACAAAATTCAACTTTCGAGATACAACGAGGAAACCGGGTTCAGAGAAGATTTACGAGGATTAGAGGGTCTGAGGGAGAGGTTGAGTAGGCTGGGTCTCTATTCCATGGAGCGCAGGAGGATGAGCGGTGATCTTATAGAGGTGTATAAATCATGAGAGGAATAGATCGGGTAGACGCACAGAGTCTCTTGCCCAGAGTTGGGGAATCGAGGACCAGAGGACATAGGTGAAGGGGAAAGGTGAAGGGGAAAATATTTAATAGGAACCTGAGGGGTAAATTTTTCACACAAAGGGTGGTGGGTCGATGGAACAAACTGCCAGATGAGGTCGTCGAAGCTGGGACTATCCCAACGTTTAAGAAACAGTTAGACAGGTACATGGATAATACAGGTTTGAAGGGATATGGACCAAGCACAGGCAGGTGGGACGAATGTGGCTGGGACATGTTGGCCGATGTGGGTAAGTTGGGCCGAAGGGCTTGTTATAGACTCTCTGACTCTATAACAGGCCCTTCGGCCCATCGGCTCCACTCCCACCAGAAATTACCCCGTACAGTAGCACTATCCTAGGGACAATTTACAATTTTACCAAAGCCAATTAATCCACAAACATTTGTTTTATATATAAAGGTTTAGTTTAGTTTAGAGATACAGTGTGGAAACAGGCCTTTCGGCCCACCAAGTCTGTGCCGTACACTAACACTATCCTACAGCTCTAGGGACAATTTCCAGAAACCAATTAACCTGCAAAACCTGCACATCTTTGGAGTGCGGGAGGGAACTGAAGCACCCCGAGAAAACCTGCACGGGTCACGGGGAGAACGTGCAAACTCCGTACACACAGCACCCGTAGTCTGGATGGAACCCGGGTCTCTGGCGCTGTGAGACAGCAACACTACCGCTGCGCCACCGTGCCCCGCCTAAAGTGCTGGAATAACTCAGCGGGTTGGGGAGTAATTGTGGAGAGAATGGATAGGTGACATTTCGGATCGGGACCTTCCGTGGCTCTGAGAAGATTTTATCCAACACATGAGAATGTTCTGATTCCCCTCAGCTGTGGGTCAAAATCATCTTGCTTGTGGAACTTTGAAATCCCCATGCCTGATTTCAAGCTCATAATTACGAGTTAAGGGATTGTTTTGTGCAATTGTTTTGTACATAAGAGCGGCACGGTGGTGCAGCGGTAGAGTTGCTGCCTCACAGCGCCAGAGACCCGGGTTCTATCCTGACTACGGGTGCTGTCTGGACGGAGCTTGTGCGTTCTCCCCGTGACCTGCGTGGGTTTTTCTCTGAGAACTTCGGTTTCCTCCCACACTCCAAAGGCATTCAGGTTTATAGACAATAGACAATAGGTGCAGGAGTAGGCCATTCGGCCCTTCGAGCCAGCACCGCCATTAAATGTGATCATGGCTGATCATCTCCAATCAGTACCCCGTTCCTGCCTTCTCCCCATATCCCCTGACTCTGCTATCTTTAAGAGCCCTATCTAGCTCTCTCTTGAAAGCATCCAGAGAACCGGCCTCCACCGCCCTCTCAGGCAGAGAATTCCACAGACTCACAACTCTCTGTGTGAAAAAGTGTTTCCTCATCTCCGTTCTAAATGGCTTACCCCTTATTCTTGTAGGTTAATTGGCTTGGTACAAATGTAAAATTGCCCCGAGTGTGTGTAGGACAGTTTTAATGTGCGGGGATCGCCGGTCGGCGCGGACTCGGTGGGCCGAAGGGCCTGTTTCCGCCCTGTATCTCTGAACTAAACTAAAAATCTGGCATACAAGATGTTCATAAAATGGTGGAAATGTTCCAGACTCAGGCAAAAGCTGTTCTTTTATATACTTCCAATAACAAAAATCACAATTAGCTGAGTCACATTTTGGAAAACACCATTCAAAACATAACAGGCCATAATTGTTTTCCAGTCCATAAAAATATAATTTTAACCATAAAGTCTTTGGGCTGCAAACATTAAAAAATTCTTCTGTTCTGGTTCTCATTGATTCCATTCAAATTAACTGCAGCTGATGTTACCAATCAGACAGTGTGATGGAACAAGTCAATTAAAATGTCAAAATATTTTGGATTTGCTGTAGGTAATTATGTTTCCCATCAGCAAAGTAATAAATTAGAGTGGATGTTACTGCGATATTGCAAGCAATTCAGGGTATTCTAGAGGCGTTATAGATAAGAAAACGGCCTCAGAGGGCGGTGGAGGCCGGTTCTCTGGATACTTTCAAGAGAGCGCTAGATAGGGCTCTTAAAGATAGCGGAGTCAGGGGATATGGGGAGAAGGCAGGAACGGGGTACTGATTGGGGATGATCAGCCATGATCACATTGAATGGCGGTGCTGGCTCGAAGGGCCGAATGGCCTACTCCTGCACCTACAGTCTATTGTCTATTGGCTCCATTGTAATCATGTCTTGTCTTGACGCTGACTGGATAGAACGCATCAAAAGATTTTCACTGTAAAACCGGTACACGTGACAATAAACTAAACTGAACTAAGAAGTTCATGAGTGGTAGGAGCAGAATTGGGCCATTCGGCCCATCAAGTCTAATCCGTCATTCAATCATGGATGATCTATCTTTCCCTCTCAACCCCATTCTCCTGCCTTCTCCCCATAACCCCTGACACCCATACTAATCAAGAATCTATCTATCTCTGCCTTAAAAATCTCCACTGACCTGGCCTCCACAGCTGTCAGTGGCAATGAATTCCACACATTCACCACCCTCTGACTAAAGAAATTACTCCTCATCTCCTTCCTAAAGGAACGTCCTTTAATTCTCGGCGTGCACAAACGGAAGATCAAATAGAATAAGTTGTCCAACAACTTTAGGCTGTGCACGCCACACGAAAGGAGAAGTAGAAGAACAATATTAGGTCCAAAACATGAGAATTGATTTATCAACTATACAGCACTCGAGAGGAAAGCAAGACAGAAAAACTAACCAAAAATGCTGGAATTACTTGGTGGACCAAGGCAGTGGTGACAGGGAGAGAGTTTATGTTTCAGATTGATCTCAAACCTTTGGCACCTGCAGTAATTTTCTTAAGGAGACTGTTGCCCTGGGCCTTTGCCTGACGGCCAGGATGTATTGGTTTGTACATTGGCCCAATAACAAGGTGAGTGATTCACCAGAGGTGACTCTGTTTTCATTTCTCATCCTCGTGCCTCACTTTGCCAGAGACAATCGACCTTCTAGAGCAGCTAATTCCAATGCTGCACCATTAAAAACAGACCTGCCCCAGAGTAAAATGGAAGTGGGACAATTTCCAAGAGGCATTGGAGTCAGAGAGTCATAGAGCTATTCAGCATGGAAACAGGCCCTTCGGCCCGCCTTGACCATCCTGACTAAGTAGCTTAGTTTAGTTTAGAGATACAGCATGGAAACAGGCCCTACGGCCCGCCTTGACCATCCTGACTAAATAGTCTAGTTTAGTTTAGAGATATAGCACAGAAACAGGCCTTCAGCCCGTCTTGACCATCCTGACAAAGTAGTTTAGTTTAGTTAAGAGATACAGCAATGAAACAGGCCCTTCGGGCCCACTTTGACTATGCTGACTGTAGTTTAGTTTAGTTAAGAGATACAGCACAGAAACAGGCCCTTCGGCCCACTTTGACCATCCTGACTAAATAGTTTAGTTTAGTTTAGAGATACAGCACAGAAACAAGCCCCTGAGGTCCCTCTTAAAACTCTTCCCTTCTTAACCCTATGCCCTAGAGATTTTTTTCTACGGGAATCTCAGCCCAGTCCAATTGCTGGCTGGATATTTTCCCAAGGGTGATGAGTTATCTGATATTTTGGGCTACTAGTATGTGCTAATATTGGCCTAGTAAGGCCTGGCCTTCTCTTACCTACCCCTCTACTTTCAGTCTGAAGAAAGGTCCCGTAGGTTCACAAAGTTAATTCCCGGGATGGCTGGACTGTCAAATGCTGAGAGAATGGAGCGGCTGGGCCTGTACACTCTGGAGTTTAGAAGGATGAGAGGGTATCTCATTGAAATAAAAGATTGTTAAGGGCTTGGACACGCTAGAGGCAGGAAACATGTTCCCGATGTTGGGGGAGTCCAGAACCAGGGGCCACAGTTTAAGAATAAGGAGTAAGCCATTTAGAACGGAGACGAGGAAACACTTTTTCTCACAGAGAGTGGTGAGTGTGGAATTCTCTGCCTCAGAGGGCGGTGGAGGCCGGTTCTCTGGATACTTTCAAGACAGAGCTAGATAGGGCTCTTAAAAATAGCGGAGTCAGGGGATATATTTGCTATATTTAAGAGGGAATTAGATGTGGCCCTTGTGGCTAAAGGGATCAGGGGGTATGGAGAGAAGGCAGGTACGGGATACTGAGTTGGATGATCAGCCATGATCGTATTGAATGGCGGTGCAGGCTCGAAGGGCCGAATGGCCTACTCCTGCACCTAATTTCTATGTATCTATGTATCTATGATATGGGGAGAAGGCAGGAACGGGGTACTGATTGGGGATGATCAGCCATGATCACATTGAATGGCGGTGCTGGCTCGAAGGGCCGAATGGCCTACTCCTGCACCTATTGTCTATTGTCCCGACCCAAGACGCCACCCACCCCTTTTTCTCCAGAGATGCTGCCTGACCCGCCAAATTACTGCACCCATTCCTTCTCTCCAGTCTCTAACATTGGCCTGGTAAGTAATCCGCTCCCAGCCTGACAAACCCCATTCTACCTGAGATTGTGATTGCCCCCACCCTGACCTTACCGTGAGGTGCAATGAGTGGTGTTTGCAGATGCAATAAAGTATGGTGCTCCTGATCTTTAGACTTTAGACTTCGGAGATACAGCACGGAAACAGGCTCTTTGGCCCATCGGGTGCATGCCGACCAGCGGTGGTGCAGCGGTAGAGTTGCTGCCTTACAGTGCCTGCGGCGCCAGAGACCCCGGTTCGATCCCGACTGCGGGTGCTGTCCGTACGGAGTTTGTACGTTCTCACCGTGACCCGCGTGGGTTTTCTCCGAGATCTTCGCTTTCCTCCCACACTCCAAAGACGTACAGGTTTGTAGGATCTCTCGTTTCCCTTATCCCTAACCAGTCTGAAGAAGGGTCTCTCACCAAAACATCACCCATTCCTGCTTTCCAGAGATGCTGCCTGTCCCGCTGAGTTACTCCAGCTTTTTGTGTCTATCTCAGGTTTAAACCAGCATCTGCAGTTCCTTCCTACACAGGCTTGCAGGTTAATTGGCTTGATGTATATGAAATATTGTCCCTAGTGTGTGTAGGATAGTATTAGTGTGCGGGGATCGCTGGTCGGTGCAGACACGGTGGGCCGAAGGGCCAGTTTCCGCGCTGTATCTCTAAACCGTACACCTGCGCTATCCTACACACTAGGCTAGTTACAGTTTACGGAAGCCAATTACCCTACAAACCCGCACGTCTTTGAAGTGTGGGAGGAAACCAGAGCACCCGGAGTAAACCCACACAGTCACAGGAAGAACGTGGAAACTCTGTACAGGCAGCACCCACAGTCAGGATTGAACCTGGGTCCCTGGCACAGTGAGACGCCAACTCTACCCCTGTGCCACCGTGCCACCCAGAATCTTGTTTAACGGAGATTGTAGTCTTCTTCCTCTGTCGTGTGTCTTTTAGACCTGCAGCTCCGTTGAGGCGAGCCAGGCCAACGTGTCATCGTCCAGGTCAATCAGACCTCGTTCACCATTCGGTGGCCGGTGTTTGGGGCAACTGGTGACTATGTGTGGGCTCCACTGTCTGTGTTGGGTCCCCACACTCGCAGGAGGCACTCGCTGTCCACGAGGCCCCCCACCTCTTCATCGCTACTCCATAGCGTCCGAAGGAGATTGTAGTGTGAGCTGTGTATATTTGAGCACTGATTGTTGTCACTGGTCAGTACATTATTGCTGTTGCTAAAGGTGAATGCCGTATTTGGGTAGAATCTCGTGCAGACTGAGATGGGATCAATAGTTCAATGTAGAACAGGCTAATTATAACTGAGCTTTAGAGAGAGAACCTTCTATTCCTTGGAGATTCAGTTTGTCACAGTGAGACTGGATAGCCCTGTAAAGTCGACACGGTGGCGCAGCGGTAGAGTTGCTGCCTTAAGGGCCTGTCCCACTTAGACGATTTTTCAGGCGACTGCAGTCGACTAGGCTGTCACCACATGGTCGCTGGGGTGTCGCCTGTACGGCCGCGAGTCGTCTCCTCAGTCGCCCAAAGAGTCGTGGCGTCTTTCTGGTCACCGCTGGATTTTCAACATGTTCAAAAATTATCGGCATAAGTCAGCGACAGTGGGTTTGACGCCAATGAGCGTAGCTTGACTTCTCCTGACGTAGGTGCTGTCGTAGGTTGTCGCCAGGTGCTGACTTCGGTGAATTCCATTGGCGACTACCTACGTCAACCGGCGACAGGTACCGGCGACTGAATTATCTTCAGTTGTCGCCGACAGGGTCGTAGCTTGTCGTAGCTTGTTGCGGGTGGACGTAGGTTGTCGTAGGTGTGGTCGTAGGTGGACGTCCTAATGGGTCGCCGGTTGTCGGTAGCTTGCCGTAGCTTGACGTCGACCAGGTGGTAGGTTGTCGTAGATATTGTTGTAGGGGGGTCCAGTCGCCGTTTTTTCAGCAACCTGCTATGGCAATGACAATCGCCGGCAGTCGCCAAAAAATAGCCTAAGAGGGTGCTTGCAGCACTAGAGACCCGGGTTCGATCCCGGCTACGGGTGGTGTCTGTACGGAGTTTGTACGTTCTCCCTGAGATAATGTGGGTTTTCTCCGAGATCTTCGGTTTCCTCCCACACTTCAAAGACGTGCAAGTTTGTAGGTTAATTGGCTTGGTGTATGTGTAAATTGTCTGTAGTGTGTGTAGGATAGTGTTGATGCGCGGGGATAGCTCGTCAGTGCCGAAGGCCCTGTTTCCACGCTGTATCTCTTGTGCCTTTTGCGTTTGTCTTTGGAATAAACCATCATCAGCAGTTCTTTGTTTCTACATTTCATCATCCTTTACTGGACTTTATCTTGCACTTCCTTTATCCTGTATCTGTACACTGTGGATTGCTTGATTTTGATCGGGAGAGCTCTTGGAATGAACTCGTACCGTGGGACAGGGCTTTAACTGTGTCTGATAGTTTTTCTTTCTCCTATTTGAAAGCCGTCTTTTTCGATCTGAAGGAGGGTCTCGACCCGAAACGTCACCCATTCCTTCTCTCCAGAGATGCCGCCTGGCCCGCTGAGTTACTCCGGCACTTTGTATTTTACTCAAGGTTATAGCGTTTACAGTTCCTTGTGTCACAACCACAGAGATATTTTTTTGTGAGTTAATAAGGTTTCATTAACTCTTCGTCGAAAACAAATGCAGGATGGTTCAAGACGCAAAATGCTGGAGTAACTCAGCGGGTCACGCAGCTTCTCAGGAGAGAAGGGACAGCTGACGTTTCAGGTCGAAATCTGAGACAGAAGAAGGGTCTCCATTTCTTCTCTCCAGCGATGTTGCCTGACCTGCTGAGTTACTCCAAGTCAAGTCAAGTCAAGTCAAGAGAGTTTATTGTCATGTGTCCCAGATTGGACAATGAATTCTTGCTTGCTGCAGCACAACAGAATATTGTAGGCATAAATACAGAACAGATCATACCATGGAATATATATATACACACACACATAAATAAACAGATAAAGTGTAATAGGCTGTTATAGTTCAGAGTTTGTTTGAAGTTGTGTTTCATAGCCTGATGGCTGTGGGAAGTAGCTGTTCCTGAACCTGGATGTTGCAGATTTCAGGCTCCTGTACCTTCTACCTGATGGCAGCGGAGAGATGAGTGTGTGGCCAGGATGGTGTGGGTCCTTGATGATGCTGCCAGCCTTTTTGAGGCAGCGACTGCGATAGATCCCCTCGATGGTAGGGAGGTCAGAGCCGATGATGAACTGGGCAGTGTTTACAACTTTTTGCAGCCTTTTCACTCCTGGACGCGCAAGTTGCCGAACCAAGCCACGATGCAACCGGTCAGCATGCTCTCTACTGTGCACCTGTAGAAGTTAGAGAGAGTCCTCCTTGACAAACCGACTCTCCGTAATCTTCTCAGGAAGTAGAGGCGCTGATGTGCTTTCTTTATAATTGCATCAGTGTTCTGGGACCAGGAGTGACAATAGACAATAGACAATAGACAATAGGTGCAGGAGTAGGCCATTTGGCCCTTCGAGCCAGCACCGCCATTCAATGTGATCATGGCTGATCATCCCCAATCAGTACCCTGTTCCTGCCTTCTCCCCATATCCCCTGACTCTGCTATTTTTAAGAGCCCTATCTAGCTCTCTCTTGAAAGCATCCAGAGAATCTGCCTCCACCGCCCTCTGAGGCAGAGATCTTCGGAAATATGCACGCCCAAGAATTTGAAGTTCTTGACTCTTCCACCATCGACCCGTTGATATAAACGGGACTGTGGGTCGCCATCCTACCCCTTCCAAAGTCCACTATCAGTTCCTTGGTTTTGCTGGTGTTGTGAGCCAGGTTATTGCGCTGGCACCATTTGCTCAGTCGGTCGATCGATCTCACTTCTGTACTCTGACCCGTCCCCATCAGTGATACGTCCCACAACAGTGGTGTGGTTGGCATTGTGTGCCTCTGACCTCTTTTTGATCTGACCCACTGCTTGGAATTCCCAGCCTTCTGTGACTGCCACATGTTTCCCTTATTTTATGACAAGCCGTGATATGTTCTCCTTTATGTTAGCTGATGTATAAAAGGTGCTAATGTCAACCACTGCATCTGCCGCTCGTATGCAAGAACGCCCGCTGCCTTTTCACTCATTATTATGCAGTTACAAAGGACAAATCCCATCGGGAAAGCCTCTATTTCTGTGCATTTTGCAGCGTGTTCGGTGAATGATGAAATTCAACCTAATTAAATGGCTCACACTTCTAGATTATAATAACGCGTGAACTGTATACTGCTTCTGTCCATTTTTAAACTGATTTAGTAAGAGCCAGTTTCGTTCATCTTGTATCTACATTTAAATTTTTTTATTTTTGAAGTCCATGAATCAGTGTGGATGACGGGGAAGTTAAATGCAATGATAAGGTTGGATTTATGCGGGACGCAGCAGTCTCGACCTGTGTCACATTGCTGTCGGAGGATGAGGGGCGATCTTATCGAGGTGTATAAGATCATGAGAGGAATATATCGGGTCGACGCACAGTGTAGGAAGGAACTGCAGATGCTGGTTTAAACTGCAGATAGACACAAAAAGCTGGAGTAACTCAGCGGGTCAGGCAGCATCTCTGGACAGAAGGAATGGGTGACGTTTCGGGTCGAGATGCAGCCTGTCCTGCTGAGTTACTCCAGATATTTCTGCCTATCTTCGGGCAGACGCTCGGAGTCTTTGGCCCAGAGTAGGGAAATGGAGAAGCGCGGCATGGTGGCTCAGCAGTAGGGTTGCTACTGATCATGACCTCAGGCGGATGCTGTCTGTACGGAGTTTCCACGTTCTCCAGGTGATTTGCGGGGGTTTTCTCCGGGATATTCGGTTTCCTCCCACACTCCAAAGACGTGCAGGTTTGTAGGTTAATTGGCTTGGTATAAATGTTTTCAAAATTTGTCCCCAGTGTGTGTAGGATAGTGTTAATGTGCAGGGATCGCTGGTCGGCGCAGATTCATTGGTCCGAAGGCCTGTTTCCACGCAGTATCTCTAAACTAAACTAAACTAAACTAAACTAAACTAATAGCCCTGTCCCACTGTACGAGTTCATTCAAGAAATCAAGAAAAAAAAATCAAACTCGTGGTAAGCACGGAGAATGAACGTAGCGGGTACATCGGAGCTCGGGGACGTCTCTTAGCGGCTCGTAATGCTAACAGCACGTACTCGGGAAACGCGGTAAAGCTCGGGAAGACTCGTGAAGATTTTCAACAAAATGTTCACGAGAGCCCCGAGTACCGACGAACGGCCATTACCGTAAATCTCCGAGTTCAAATCAGGCAAAACTCGGGAGAACTCTTGAATGAACTCGTACAGTGGGACAGGGCTTTAAGTCTGAAGAAGGGTCACGACCCGAAACATCACCCATTCCTTCTCTCCAGAGATGCTGCCTGTCCCGCTGAGTTACTCCAGCGTTTTGTGTCTATCTTCAACTAAACTAAATGTGTAGGAAAGCACTGCAGATGCTGGTTTAAATCGAACATCCGCTTAAAATGTTTGGACTGATGCATACACTGCGGTTTCAGAATCTCTATGAAAATGTATTGGGGGGTAATGTAAGACGTTGGCGAGGCCACAATTATTGTGTATTGCGTTCAGTTCTGGGCACCATGTTATAGGAAAGATGCTGTCAAGCTGGAAAAGGTGCAAAGATTTACGAGGATGTTGCCAGGTCTGAGCTAAAGGGAGAGGTTGAGTAGGCTGGGGCTCTCATCCTTGGAGCGCAGGGGGATGAAGGGGTGATCTTATAGAGGTGTATAAAATCATGAGAGGAATAGATCAGGTAGACCCACAGAGTCTCTTGCCCAGAGTAGGGAATCGAGAACCAGAGGACATAGGTTTAAGGTGAAGGGGGAAAGATTTAATAGGAATCTGAGGGGTAACTTTTTCACACAGAAGGTGGTGGGTGTATGGAACGAGCTGCTGGAGGAGATAGTGGTCTGTGGAATTCTCTGCCTCAGAGGGCGGTGGAGGCAGGTTCTCTGGATACTTTCAAGAGAGAGTTAGATAGAGCTCTTGAAGATAGCGGAGTCAGAGGATATGGGGAGAAGGCAGGATTGGGGTACTGATTGTGGATGATTAGCTGTGATCACATTGAATGGCGGTACTGGCTCGAAGGGCCGAATGGCCTGCTCCTGCACCTATTGTCTATTGTCTATTATAGTTGACGCAGGGACTATTGCAACGTTTAAGAAACAATTAGACAGGTACATGGATAGGACAGGTTTGGATTAATATGGCCAAACAAAGGCATGTGGGACTAGTGTAGCTGGGACATGTTGGGCGGTGTGGGCAAGTTGAGCTGAAGGGCCTGTTTCCATGCTGTATCTCTCTATGACTCTATGACAGGGCATTGTTCAAACAGCAAGGACGTATTCCAAAGTCCTGCTCACTTTACCTCAATCCCGATCAATGGAACGATTTGTGGGAAGCTGTATTTACCTGGAGAATAAGGGGCGGCACGGTGGCGCAGCGGTAGAGTTGCTGCCTCACAGCGCCAGTTACCCGGGTTCGACCCTGACTACGCGTCCTGTCTGTACGGAGTTTGTACGTTCTCCCCGTGACCTGCGTGGGTTTTCTCCGGGATCTTGGGTTTCCTCCCACACTCCAAAGACGTGCAGGGTTATAGGTTAATTGGCCTGGTAAAAGTAAAAAATTGTCCCGAGTGTGCGTCGGACGGCGCTGCTGTTCGGGGATCGCTGGTTCGGCGCGGACTCGGTGGGCCGAAGGGCCTGTTGCCGCGATGTACCCCTGAACTACAAATAGCATTTAAAAAACAATAGTTCACTGGGTGCAACGCTTCAAGGCTTTTAATTAGAATAAGAAAATTATAAAATATGTAATTTGCCGTTCCTTTGCATCTCGAATGAAGGAATGTAATTCTTCCTCATTTTACCCTCCATCTAACCATCTATTTATTTTCATTTAACTGCTCTGATTTCCATTCGTGGCTGTTTCATTTCTGATGCAGAAACTTTGATCCATTTTTCTCTTTGTAGGTTTTACTTTTGTTGTGGGGGGGTAATTGGTTTGTTAGCAGCTGTGATTAATCAAAGGAGGGTGAAGGATCTAATCTGCTCTCATGAGACTATTAGTACCAGGAGCTAAATCTGTCTTCTTCCTTGCACACACGATTTATCGCGCACTCATTCTGCACACGTTGGGGCGGCACGGTGGCGCAGCGGTAGAGTTGCTGCCTCACACAGCGCCACAGACCCGGGTTCCACCCTGACTGCGGGTGCAGTCCTGTACGTTCTTCCCGTGACCCCCGAGGGGTTTTCTCCGGGTGCTCCGGTTTCCTCCCACCCTCCAAAGACGGGCAGGTTTGTAGGTTAATTGGCTTCGGTAAAATTGTAAATTGTCCCCTAGTTTTCTTCTTGCGAATGAAACGTAAACCAAAGGAATAGTTAGATGTCAAGCCGGGTGTTGAGCAGCCAGGTTGTTGTCTCTGCGCCAATGTCTGCCAGGCTACAAGATTGTTAAGGGCATGGACACGCTAGAGGCAGGAAACATGTTCTCGATGTTGGGGGAGACCAGAACCAGGGGCCACACAGTTTAAGAATAAGGAGTAAGCCCATTTAGAACGGAGACGAGGAAACACTTTTTCTCTCAGAGAGTGGCGAGTCTGTGGCATTCTCTGCCTCAGAGGGCGGAGGAGGCAGGTTTTCTGGATGCTTTCAAGAGAGAGCTAGATAGGGCTCTTAAAAATAGCGGAGTCAGGGTATATGGGGATAAGGCAGGAACGGGGTACTAATTGGGGATGATCAGCCATGATCACATTGAATGGTGGTGCTGGCTCGAAGGGCCGAATGGCCTACTCCTGCACCTATTGTCTATTGCCCTGAGCTCCATTTGGTGGGTGGTAGAGCGGGCACCCAGAGATGACATGGTTGGCTGTCTGTTGTTCTGCTCCACATTCACAGGCTGGGCTCTGGCGGAGCCCCCATCTCCACACGCTGACGTTGAAACGCCCAACTCCAGTACCAAGTCTGTTGAGCTTCACCCATGCTCCTCTGGGGAGCTCAGACCCTGGACAGCTTTTTATCTGGTGAAGAGATGTAGCTGTGTAATGGAGATGAGGTTGCCTTCCACTCCTGTGACCACTTGGTGGCTATCGCCTAGTGTGTGTAGGATAGTGGTCGGGTGCGGGCTGATGGCTGGTCGGCACGGACACGGTGGGCCGAAGGGCCTGTTTCCGTGCTGTGTCTCTAACGGAAACAATGAGTTCAACCAAATTTCCAAATAGCAGCAAGACCTAATTTTACTATTAATCAAGTTTGTGTGCAATCTTGTCATCTGAGAATATAAAAGCTGTACCAAAGTCCCGCTCAGGAGATCAGCTTTGATGGGTCACCTGGTGCGCACCAGTTTTAATAAATCCCCATTACTCCAAACGCCAACTCCCTCCTGGCCTGTCCACTTTGGTCCTCCAGAGGTGACTTTTATCTTAGGGCAGGCACGGTGATGCAGCGGTAGAGTTGCTGCCCCACAGCACCAGAGAACCGAGTTCGATCCCGACTACGGGTGCTGTCTGTACAGAGTTTGTACGCTCTCCCCGTGACCTGCGTGGGTTTTCTCCGAGATCTTCAGTTTCCTCCCACACTCCAAAGACGCGCAGGTTTGTAGGCTAGTTGGCTTGGTAAAATTGTAAATAGTCCCCAGTGTGTGTAGGATTGCGCTAGTGTGTAGGGATCGCTGGTTGGCACGTCTCAGTTTAGTGTCTCTAAATTAAATTTGGGACTGTCATATGCTGAGAGAATGGAGCGGCTGGGCTTGTATACTCTGGAATTTAGAAGGACGAGAGGGGATCTTATTGAAACATGTAAGATTATTAAGGGTTTGGACACACTAGAGGCAGGAAACATGTTCCCGATGTTGGGGGAGTCCAGAACCAGGGGCCACAGTTTAAGTTTAAGGGGTAAGCCATTTAGAACGGAGATGAGGAAACACTTTTTCACACAGAGAGTTGTAAGTCTGTGGAATTCTCTGCCTCAGAGGGCGGTTCTCTGGATACTTTCAAGAGAGAGCTAGATAGGGCTCTTAAAGATATCAGAGTCAGGGGATATAGGGAGAAGGCAGGAATGGGGTACTGATTGGGGATGATCAGCCATGATCACATTGAATGGCGGTGCTGGCTCCAAGGGCCAAATGGCCTACTCCTGCACCTTTACTCCTGACTATTGTTTTGACTTCACCCTGAATGCAGAAGCTCTGAACTGTCAGTGGAACTTATTGGCAATTTGTTGGCTGTTCCGCTCATGTTGTCTAAACTCCTACTGTCCTCCAAGAACCAGACTGAGAATAATCTACTGTACAACCAGCACTGGACTAGACCTGACCCAGAATCAGCTACTCTTCATTCATTCATACATAATCCACCGGGTAATTTAATCGAATGGATCTGAACAAGAAAACTGTTCAGCATTACAAGTTTGGAGTGATACTAGGGGCGCCGCAGTGAAGGCAGCCTCTGCCTACAGCCTGTCCGTTTTTTTCTATCTTTTTTTTTATTTTAGTTTGTCTTAAAAGTGTGTGTTTGGAGTTTCTTTACTTTTTTTTATGTGGGGGAGGGGGTTAGGGTAAGGGGGAAACCACTTCTCAGTCGCTTCCTGGCGAGCACGCGACTATTCTCCGAGTCGCGCCCTCGCCCCCCTCCTGCCAACTGGATCGGAGCGGCCTTTCCTGCCGGGAACCCGGACCAGAGCTTCAGCAGCGGCGGCGCAGCGCTGGATTCGGAGCGGAGCAGTGCCTACTTGTCCTGGACTTGTTGGGGAAGTCCAGGACAAGGGGTCACAGCTGAAGGATAAGGGGGAAATCCTTTAAGACCGAGATGAGGAAAAACGTTTTCACACAGAGAGTGGTGAATCTCTGGAACTCTCTGCCACAGAGGGTAGTTGAGGCCAGTTCATTGGCTATATTTAAGAGGGAGTTAGATGTGGACCTTGTGGCTAAAGGGATCAGGGGGTATGGGGAGAAAGCAGGTACGGGATACTGAGTTGGATGATCAGCCATGATCATATTCAATGGCCGAAGGGCTGAATGGCCTACTCCTGCACCTATTTTCTATGTATCTATGTATCTACCTGGATCGCCATTTGAAGCTCCGGAGTGATGGGCCCGCGGTTCCAACATCGTGGAGCTGAGGTTTGAAGAGCTCCCAACGCGGGCGGCGCTGACCTCAACATCGCGTAGTCCCTGGGACCCTTTGCCGAGGGCCGCCAGCTTGCTCTCAGCCCAGCGCTGCCGGTGGAATCCGGGAGCCGCGGACTCTGGTAGGTCCAAGCTGCGGAGGTTTGTTCTCCCGGTCCGACGTCGGAGTTCCATCCCGGCGAGCGGGCCTGAATATCGGGCCACCCGTAGCGGCGACTGCGGAGGGCTCGGGGAGGCCCCGACCACGGGTGAGCATTAAGAACAACAGAGGAAGATGACTGACTTTGGTGCCTTCCCACACAGTGGGAAACTTTGATTCTGCTGTGTGGGGATGTTTTATGTTGGACTCTATCGTGCGTTGTGTTCTTTATTTTATTTATATGACTGTATGGTGATCATATTTCACTGTGCCAACTGGTACATGTGACCAATAAATGTATCTTGTATCTTGTATACGGACCAAGCGCAGGCAGGTGGGACTAGTGTAGTTGGGACATGTTGGCTGGTGTGGGCAAGTTGGGCCGAAGGGCCTGTTTCCACACTGTGGCACGCTGTGACTGCGTTATTCAGTCAGTAATCATGTATTGTCTTTCCGCTGAACGGATAGCACTCAGCAAAAAAAAGCTTTTCACTGTACCTCGGTACACGTGACTAAGGTCACAGAGTTCGAAGGCAGGAGTTAGAAGATTGGGGATTCCATCAGTAGGCATGACCCAGTCCAATACATTTTTTGTATTCTTCTAGAATGACTTAAGCATGATGACTGAGTTATTGGGCAGAGAAATCACCTTTACTTAGAGTCATACAGCATGGAAACAGGCCCTTCATAAGATCATAAGTGATAGGAGCACAATTAGGCCATTCGGCCCATCGAGACTACTCTGCCATTCAATCATGGCTGATCTATCTCTCCCTCCGAACCCCATTCTCCTGCCTTCTCCCCATAACCCCTGACACCCGTACTAATCAAATACGGCCCAACTTGCCCACACCGGACAACATGTCCCAGCTACACTGGCCGAACCTGCCTGCGTTTGGCCCATATTCCTCCAAACCTGTCCTATCCATGTAGCTGTCTAACTGTTTCTTAAACGCTGGGATAGTCCCTGCCTCAATACCTCCTCTGGCAGCTCGTTCCATACACCCTTAGTGTGAGAAAGTTACCCCTCAGGTTCCTATTAAATCTTCACCCCCCCCCACTCCCCCCCCCGCCTTAAACCTATGTCCTCTGGTTCTCGTTTCCCATACTCCGGGCAAGAGACTCTGTGCATCTACCCGATCTATTCCTCTCATGATTATTGGACACCTCTATAAGATCACCCTTCATTCCTCCTGCGCTCCAGGAATAGAGTCCCAGCCTGCTCAACTTCTCCCTCTAGCCCTGGCAACATCCTCATGACTCTTCTCTGCGCCCTCTCCAGCTTGACACCACAAAAGCTTCACGTGAGGGCATGTCGCGTCAGGACTTAATATGATAGACAACCGTAATCCATCAGTACTTGGATGTTGTGTGGAGCTGATACCTTGGCAAAGAGCCTTCTCTGGAAGTTTTTCTAAGCAGAGGATTTAATTTTGCCAAGAATGACAGCCTCAATATTGCAAATGGTTATTACATTTCTCCGACTGTCCAATTTTTTTCTTTCTTGGTCTTGTCTGGGCACCGTGTAAAATACAAAATTTGAATATTAACTATTATAGTCAAGGTGCTGCAATCTTTTATTAAATAGCTGGATCCTTGCCTTGTATATTTTCTCCGTTGAAGGGAACACAGATCTAGCCTTCAATAAATCTTGTTGCATTTAGATTTGCAAAGACTGCAGTAATTGCTAAGTCTCTGTTTGCAAGACTCATTTGTACATATTCAGTCATCATTTGCCTGGTTGTTTGGCCGTGAAAACTCAAAGGGGTGATGCGTAAAAATAATGAAGATGGGTTGGATATGTCAGCAAGCCTTATTTACAAAATCTCGGCGTATACAACAGGGTATAAGATCTGAGCAGATGGATTAGAATACGGAGTAAAAAAAAATAATGGTAATTTTTTTTTTCTCTATAGCTTCTTAATCAGTTTAGATCTTCAAAGCACACAAAAATGCTGGAGAAACTCAGCAGGTGCAGCAGCATCTATGGAGCGAAGGAAATAGGTAACGTTTCGGGCCGAAACCCTTCTTCAGACTGATAGGGGGTGGGGAGAAGAAAGGAAAAAAGGAAAAGGCGGAGGAGGAGCCCGAGGGCTGGGGGAGGGGAGGAGACAACCAGAGGGCTGATGAAGGGGAGGGGACAGCCAGGGCTAGCAGAATTGGGAGAATTCAACGTTCAGGCCACCAGGATGTAGACTGCCCAAGCGGAATATGAGGTGCATTTCCTCCAATTTACGGTGTTGCTCGCTGTGGCCATGGAGGAGACCCAGGACAGAGAGGTCAGATACGGAATGGGAGGGGGAGTTGAAGTGCTGAGCCACCGGGAGTTCAGGTTGGTTATTGCGGACCGACCGGAGGTGTTCGGCGAAACGATCGCCAAGCCTCCGCTTGGTCTCACCGATGTAGATCAGCTGGCATCTAGAGCAGCGAATGCAATAGATGAGGTTGGAGGAGATGCAGGTGAACCTCTGTCGCACCTGGAACGACTGTTTGCGTCCTGGAATGGAGTGGAGGGGGGAGGTGAAGGGACAAGTGTTTCATCTCTTGCGGTTGCAAGGGAAAGTACCAGGGGAGGGGGTGGTATGGGAGGGAAGGGAAGAATTGACAAGGGAGTTACGGAGGGAGCGGTCTTTGCGGAAGGCAGACATAGGGGGAGATGGGAAGATGTGGCGAGTGGTGGGGTCACGTTGGAGGTGGCGGAACTGACGGAGGATCACTTGTTGTGTCTTGAACATAGGTGGGGAGGGATTTAACCAACGGGGATAGGATGGAGTCGAGGTAGGTGGAGATGAGTTCGGTGGGGCAAGAACAGGCAGAGACAATGGGTCTACCGGGACAGTCAGGTTTGTGGATTTTGGGGAGAAGGTAAAAGCGGGCTGTGCGGGGCTGGGAACGATGAGGTTGGAGGCTCGTTCGGGCAGGGCGTGGGAGTGGATGAAGTTGGTGATGGTGCTGGAGATGGTGGCCTGGTGCTCGTCAGTGGGGTCATGGTCCAGGGGTAAGTAGGAAGAGGTGTCCGAGAGTTGGCGCGTGGCCTCAGCTTTGTAGAGATCAACGCGCCAGACTACCACGGCACCTCCCTTGTCGGCGGGTTTGATAACCCAATCTAGGTTGTTGCGGAGTGAGTCGATGGCAGTGCTTTCAAGGGGGGAGAGATTGGAGTGAGACAGGGGAGTGGAGAAGTTGAGGCGGCTGATGTCACGGCGGCAGTTTTTAATAAAGAGTTCTAAAGCCGGAAGGCTGCGAGGGGGGTTCCATGAGGATGGGGTGCGTTGGAGACGGGAAAAGGGGTCATCAGTGGGGAGCGAGGACTGTTTCCCATGGAAGTGAGCTGTGAGGCGGAGGCGACGGTAGAAGCGTTCCAAGTCATGGAGGGCACGGAACTCATTGAGATGGGGACGGAGGGGGACAAAGCAAAGATCTTCAAAGCAATTTGGAACAATGTGCCCAATCATCAAAAGAAACACAAAAGAAACATATTTAATTTTTCTAGATTAATTGCAGGTTTTAAAAGAAGCACATATGGTCCTTTTCTTAAAAAAGAGCAGTATTAATATTTATAATTATACAGATAGTGGAAAGGCTGGAGAGAGACAAACGGAAGTGTGAATGCCATAATAATCCTTTTGGTTCAAGTAGAACAAGTTGTCCTACAACTTTAGGCTGTGCACACCATACGCAAGAGAAGAAGAAGCTCCTTCTGGTTTGCCTCTGTCCTTCAGACTGGATCAGAGGACCAGTTTGACCTTCCCAATCTGTACAAGGGTCCCGACCAGAAACGTCACCTATCCATGTTCTCCAGAAATCCTACCTGACCCGCTGAATCACCACTTGGAGTGCTGGTGCAGGATTCCCAAAAAGTTAACCTGCAAGTCGAATCGGGTGCAAAGAAAGCAAACTCAATGCTAGCCATTTATTTCGAGAGGGCTTGTGTACAAAACCAGGGATGTAATGCTGAGGCTCTACAAGGCACTGGTCAGGCCGCATCTGGAGTATTGTGAGCAATTCTGGGCACCATATCTGAGGAAGGATGTGCTGGCTCTGGAGAGGGTCCAGGTGAGGTTTACAAGAACAATCCCAGGAATGAGTAGGTTAACTTATGATGAGAGTTTGTCGGCACTGGGCCTGTACTCGCTGGAGTTTAGAAGAATGAGGGGGGGGGCCTCATTGAAACATACAGAATAGTGAAAGGCCTGGATGAAGTGGATGTGGAGAGGATATTTCAACTAGTGGGAGAGTCTAGGACTAGAGGCAACAGCCTCAGAATTAAATGATGTTCTTTTAGGAAAGTGATGAGGAGAAATTTATTTCGTCAGAGGTTGGTGAATCTGTGGAATTCTTTGCCACAGAAGACTGTGGAGGCCAAGACAGTGGATATTTTTAAGGCAGGGGTAGGTAGATTCTTGATTAGTACAGATGTCAGAGATTATGGGGAGAAGGTGGGAGAATGGTTAGGAGGGAGAGATAGATCAGCCATGATTGAATAGCGGAGTAGGCATGGTGGGCCAAATGGCCGAATTCTGCTTCTATCACTTATGACCTTATGAGTTAGTCCATAACAATTATTTACAAGGTGTACGTCTGATTTGCAGTCATCCAATCCATTCTATGCATTTTGCACCTAATTGACAGGGTCTGCAGATGTTCTTATTCTTTTCTTGCAAATCGTATCTAGGCTCTAGACACACTGGCACCACACTGGCAAGATTGTGTCTTTTTTTTTTTAAACCAGCACCTGCAGTTCCTTGTGCCTCCAAACATTGATTTATGCCACCCCCCCACCCCCCTCCCCCCATCCCCACCTCCCATTCCCATCTAGTTTCTTCCACACTCCATTCACTCACCTACACACTAGGGTTAATTTACAGTGACCAGTGAACCTACCTACGTAAGGTACACAAAAATGCTGGAGAAACTCAGCGGGTGCAACAGCATCTATGGAGCGAAGGAAATAGGCAACGTTTCTGGCCGAAACCCTTCTTCAGACTGATAGAGGGTGGGGAGAAGAAAGGAAAAAGGCGGAGGAGGAGCCTGAGGGCTGCGGAAGGGGAGGAGACAGCAAGGGCTAGCAAAATTGGGAGAATTCAATGTTCATGCCCCCAGGATGCAGACTGCCCAAGCGGAATATGAAGTGCATTTCCTCCAATTTCCGGTGTTGCTCGCTCTGGCCATGGAGGAGACCCAGGACAGAGAGGTCGGATACGGAATGGGAGGGGGAGTTGAAGTGCTGAGCCACCGGGAGGTCAGGTTGGTTATTGCGGACCGACCGGAGGTGTTCGGCGAAACGATCGCCAAGCCTCCGCTTGGTCTCACCGATGTAGATCAGCTGACATCTAGAGCAGCGGATGCAATAGATGAGGTTGGAGGAGATGCAGGTGAACCTCTGTCGCACCTGGAACGACTGCTTGGGTCCTTGAATGGAGTCGAGGGGGAGGTGAAGGGACAAGTGTTGCATCTCTTGCGGTTGCAAGGGAAAGTGCCCGGGGAGGGGAAGGGGTGGTACGGGAGGGAAGGGAAGAATTGACAAGGGAGTTACGGAGGGAGCGGTCTTTGCGGAAGGCAGACATGGGGGGAGATGGGAAGATGTGGCGAGTCGTGGGGTCACGTTGGAGGTGGCGAAACTGACGGAGGATTACTTGTTGTATGTGACGGCTGGTGGGGTGAAAGGTGAGAACTAGGGGGACTCTGCCCTTGTTGTGAGTGGGGGGATGGGGAGAGAGAGCAGTGTTGCGGGGTATGGCAGAGACCCTGGTGCGAGCCTCATCTATGGTGGAGGAGGGGAACCCCCGTTCCCTGAAGAATGAGGACATTTCGGATGCCCTGGTGTGGAACGCCTCATCCTGGGAGCAGATGCGGCGTAGACGGAGGAATTGTAATAATATATACGTGATGAGTACTAATGTAATTGGTTGTAATGTAATGTACTTCTAATAAATAAAAATAAAAAAAATAAAAATAAGTCTATCACCTGCGATGGAGATAGTGAGGTCAAGGAATGGTAGGGAAGTGTCGGAAATGGTCCAGGTGTATTTGAGTGCCGGATGGAAGTTGGTGGTGAAGCGGATGAAGTCAGTCAGTTGTGTGTGGGTGCAGGATGTGTCACCAAAGCAGTCATCGATGTAGCGGAGGTAGATGTCGGGGATGGGGCCCTGGTACGTATTGAACAAGGATTGTTCTACGTACCCGACAAAGAGGCAGGCGTAGCTGGGGCCCATGCGTGTGCCCATAGCTACTCCTTGTATTTGGAGGAAATGGGAGGAGTCAAATGAGAAGTTATTGAGGGTAAGGACCAGCTCCGCTAGGCGGAGGAGGGTGCCAGTGGCCGGGTATAGGTTGCTCCTCTGGTCGAGGAAGAACCGAGGGCTTTGGGACCATCCTGGTGGGGGATGGAGGTGTAGAGTGACTGGACATCCATGGTGAAGTGTATGTTGTTGGGATGTTTGGGAAAACCAATGTCCCCAGAGAAAACCCAAACAGGGAGACTGTGGCTTGGCACACAGGCATCACCAATGACTTTACTTTAGGCTTTAGAGATACAGCGTGGAAACAGGCCCTTTGGCCCACCGAGTTCCGAGTTCCGCGTCGACCAGTGATCACCCCGTACACTAGCACTATCCTACACACATTAGGGACAAATCACAAATTTTCCAGAGGAAATTAACCTACAAACGTGAGATAGACACAACATGCTGGAGTCGCTCAGCGGGACAGGCAGCAGCATCTCTTGAGAGAAGGAATGGGTGAGGTTTCTGGCTTTCTCCGAGATCTTCGGTTTCCTCCCACATTCCAAAGACGCACAGGTTTGGAGTTTAATTGGATTCTGTAAATTATAAAAATCACCCCAAGTGTGCAGGATAGGCCCGGTGTACGGGGGTGATCGCTGGTCAGCGCGGGCTTGGTGGGCCGAAGTGCCTGTTTCCACGCTGTATCTCTAGAATAGAGGCTAAAGTCACCCGGAGAAAACCCAGGCAGTCACGGGGGGGGGGGACATACATTCTCCACACACGGACAGCACCCGCAGTCAGGATCGAAACCTGGGTCTCTGGCGCTGTAAAGGGCCTGCCCCACTTTCACGACCTAATTCACGACCTCTGCCGAGTTTGCCCATGACTCATACTCGCAGCATGGTCGTCACGAGGTCGTAGGAGGTCGTGGGTAGGTCGTAGCAGGCCGTGATGTTAGTCGTAGGTACTCGTGGCATCAAGTAGGTCGGGGCGTTTTTTCTAGCCTGATGAAAAATGTCCACGAGTAAAAAAGGTTGTGAATTAGGTCGTGAAAGTGGGACAGGCCCTTAAGGCAGCAACTCTACCGCTGTGCCACACAGAGGTCAAGATTAAACTTGGGTCTTTCATGTTGTGAAACAAAAGTTGTGGCACCCTGGTGTCCTTTATTAAAAACTTTTAATTGCCTTTATTAACAAAATGAAAGATAAACTGCAGAAAAAAATCTCTCTACAGCAAAAGTTTACAAAATGGAGTTAACTGTACAAAACAAAACATCCGATCGGTACACTGGGTTTGAGAAGCCTTCATTGACACTCCTGGGTTCCTGTGTCCCACCACAAATCTAGTGGGCTGCCTGGTGTCCCTTTACAGTGGGTTTGATTTGCCCAGTAGATTTGCTCCTTGAAGGATATCGGCGTCTATATAAACTATAAATAGACATGCAGAAGTATTATAGCGCCAGTTGAGTAGTTTCATCGTTAATAATATTACTTTGGAAATTCCAGAAATTAATTAGTCACTTGATTAAATTCCGATGTGGTGAGAATTGAACTCATTTCTCCAGATTATCATTATCCGTACCTTTCTGTTCACAAGTCTGGTGATTTAACCACTTCACCCCCTTAGCTATATGAGTTTGGTGCACCCAAGTTGCTTTTAAGGACGAACTTTAGTTTAGTTTGGAGGAACAGGATCTCATATTTTGCTTGTGCAACTTACACCCCAGTGGTATGAATATGGATTTCTCTAACTTCAAATAACCTCTGTGCTCCCTCTCTCTCTCCATCCCTCCCCCACCCAAGTCACGTTCTCACCTAGCCCACAGCTAACAATGGCCTGTTCACTTTCTCATCGTTACTTTGTTGTATATCTTTCATTCATTGTTCTTTATCTCGCTACATCACCATCTATATCTCTCGTTTCCCTCATCCCTGACTCTCAGTCTGAAGAAAGGTCTCGACTCAAAACGACTTTTTCACACAGAGACTTGTGAGTCTATGGAATTTTCTGCCTCAGAGGGCGGTGGAGGCCGGTTCTCTGGATACTTTCAAGAGAGAGCTAGATAGGGCTATTAAATTTAGCGGAGTCAGGGATATGGGGGGAAGGCAGGAACGGGGTACTGATTGGGGATGATCAGCCATGATCACATTGAATGGCGGTGCTGGCTTGAAGGGCCTAATACACCTATTGTCTATTGTCTATTGACACCCGTTCCTTCTCTCCAGAGATGCTGCCTGTCCCGCTGAGTTACATAGAAACATAGAAACATAGAAAATAGGTGCAGGAGTAGGCCATTCGGCCCTTCGAGCCTGCACCGCCATCCAATATGATCATGGTTGATCATCCAACTCCGTATCCCATCCCTGTCTTCTCTCCATACCCTCTGATCCCTTTAGCCACAAGGGCCACATCTAACTCCCTCTTAAATATAGCCAATGAACTGGCCTCAACTACCTTCTGTGGCAGAGAATTCCACAGATTCACCACTCTCTGTGTAAAAAATGATTTTCTCATCTCGGTCCTAAAAGACTTCCCTCTTATCCTTAAACTGTGACCCCTAGTTCTGGACTTCCCCAACAACAGGAATAATCTTCCTGCATCTAGCCTGTCCAACCCCTTAAGAATTTTGTACGTTTCTATAAGATATCCTCTCAATCTTCTAAATTCCAGCGTGTACAAGCCGAGTCTATCCAGTCTTTCCTCATTTGAAAGTCCTGACATCCCAGGAATCAGTCTGGTGAACCTTCTCTGTACTCCCTCTATGGCAAGAATGTCTTTCCTCAGATTAGGAGACCAAAACTGTACGCAATACTCCAGGTGTGGTCTCACCAAGACCCTGTACAACTGCAGTAGAACCTCCCTGCTCTTATACTCAAATCCTTTTGCTATGAATGCTAACATACCATTCGCTTTCTTCACTGCCTGCTGCACCTGCATGCCTACTTTCAATGACTGGTGTACCATGACACCCAGGTCTCGTTGCATCTCCCCTTTTCCTAATCGGCCACCATACTCCTGCATTTTGTGGCTATCTTTAGTTTAGTTTAGGTTAGTTTAGTTCAGTTCAGTTTAGTTTAGTTTAGTTAGGTTAGTTTAGAGATACATCGCAGAAACCGGCCCTGCGGTCTACCGAGTTCGTGCTGACATGAGATAGACAATAAACAATAGACAATAGACAATAGGTGCAGGAGTAGGCCATTCGGCCCTTCGAGCCATTCAATGTGATCATGGCTGATCATCCCAATCATTACCCCGTTCCTGCCTTCTCCCCATATCCCCTGACTCCGCTATTTTCAAGAGCCCTATCTAGCTCTCTCTTGAAAGCATCCAGAGAACCTGCCTCCACCGCCCTCTGAGGCAGAGAATTCCACAGACTCACCGCTCTCTGTGAGGAAAAGTGTTTCCTCATCTCCGTTCCAAATGGCTTGCTCCTCATTCTTAAACTGTGGCCCCTGGTTCTGGATCCCCGCAAATTAACGCTATCCTACACACACTAGGGACAATTTAATTTTTGTCTGATGCCAATTAACCTACAAACCTGCACGTCTTTGGAGTGCGGGAGGAAATTGGAGCATCCGGAGAAAACCCACGCAGGTCACAGGGAGAACGTACAAACTCCGTCCAGACAGCACCCGTAGTCGGGATGGAACCCGGGTCTCTGGCGCTGTGAGGCAGCAACTCTACTGCTGGGCCACCGTGAACTCTTGGAGATAGAGATTTTTGTCTGAGCAGAGAGGGTGTGCAGCTTAAACCGAGCAGTCCAAGGGATCTGTCATATTGTGAAATGAATTAAAATAATTCGACAACCAGATAATCAAAATAATGTATTTTACAACTCAGTGATGAAGGTGTTAGAAACCTAGAAAAGGTTATTATGATTTTGATTCAGCGTCAGCATGCTTGCTAAAAAAACACTTCCTAATCTTGCCCATAGTAGGGGAATCGAGAACCAGAGGGCACAGGTTTAAGGTGAAGGGAGAGAACATTTTACAGGAATCTGAGGGGTAACTTTTTCACACAAAGGGTGGTGGGTGTATGGAACGAGCTGCCGGAGGAGGTAGCTGGTGCAGGGACTATCCCAACATTTTTTTTTTTTTTTTTTTTAAATTTTATTTATTAGAAGTACATTACATTACAACCACATACATTAATACTCGTCATTTATATCTTCTTACAATTAATGTACTCCCTTTATTTATTTTTTTACACTAGAAAAAGAAAAGATTGAAAGAAAGAAGAAAGTGAAGGAAAAAGTGCAAGTGTAGAAAAGTGTAGAAAATGTAACAACAAAAAAGGACAAAGACCCTATAAGAGCGAAATTAAAAACAAAAAGAAAAAGAGTTAAGAAATAGGCCCTAAGAAAAGAAAAGAGAAAGAGAAAAAAAGAGAAACAAATGTTTTTTTTTGAGCATCACGTAAATAGGACATACCAACTCTTCAACTATCATCCCCCCTTACCTGACCTCAATTTTTTATTTTTTTAAAGTACTTTTGCACCCTATGTTTGTAATAATTCTATAAATGCAGACCACTATCCCAACATTTAAGAAGCAATTAGACAGGTACGTGGATAGGACAGGTTTAGAGGGATATGGGCCAAATGCCAGGCAGGTGGGACTAGTGTAAATCGGACATGTTGGTCGGTGTGGGCAAGTTGGGCCGAAGGGCCTGTATCCACACTGTCAACGACTCTAGCTCGACCACCAATAAGAAGGCTTTCTAATACCAGGTGGCATCGCTTTAAGGTGAAGGGGGCAAAGCTTAAAAGAGATGCCCAAGGGAAGATTTTTACATCGAGGTTGCTGAGTGCCTGGGATGGGCTGCTCAGGGGGGGAGGTGGTGGAGGCCGATATGATAGTGGCGTTTAAGAGGCTTTTGCCTCAGCACATGGATATGCAGAGAATGAATGAATGAATGAATAAGTTTATTGGCCATGTATGTACACATACAAGGAATTTGCCTTGATGCTCCGCTCGCAAGTAACAACACAACATACAGTAAACCACTAAGAATAAACCATAAAATGTTAAATCATTAATAATAACACATTGTTTAAACATGTGAATGAAATATAATACCAGAGCAAAAGGAGGCTACAGACTTTGGTTATTGAGTAGAGCTACTGCATTCTGGTTAACCTCCTTCCAAAGCCTCCGCATCCTGTATCTGTACACTGTGGACGGCTCGATTGTAATCATGAATGAATGAATAAGTTTATTGGCCAAGTATTCACATACAAGGAATTTGCCTTGGTGCTCCACCCGCAAGTGACAACATGACATACAGTGACAGTTAGGAATGACGCATAAAACATTAAATATTAATAATAAAACATTATTGATTAAACATGTGAATTAAATAAAATACCAGAGCAAAAGGAGGCTACAGATTTTTGGTTATTGAGTAGAGCTACTACTCGTGGAAAAAAAGCTGTTTTTTATGTCTGGCTGTGGCAGCTTTGACAGTCCGGAGTTGCCTTCCAGAGGGAAGTGATTCAAAGAGTTTGCGGCCAGGGTGAGAGGGGTCAGAGATGATCTTACCCGCTCGCTCGCTTCCTGGCCCTTGGAGTGTACAGTTCGTCAATGGGGGGAAGGTTGCAGCCAATGACCCTCTCAGCTGATCAGACGATTCGCTGCAGCCTCCTAACTTCGTGCTTGGTGGCTGAGCCAAACCAGACCATGATGGAGAAGGTGAGGACGGACTCCACGATGGATCAGGTGCAGGCAGAAGAGATCAGTTTAACCTGGCATCATGTTCGGCATTCTGACCGCCCTCCCAGCTTATGTTATCTCTCATTCTTTTTATTTGGGAAAAACAAATTTATAGCCTTAGAATATAGAACATACTGTAAAATATATAACCGTACAGCACAAGAACAGGTCCTACGGCCCACAAAAAGCGAAAGGCCTGGATAGAGTGGATGTGGAGAGGATGTTTCCACAAGTGGGACCAGAGGTCATAGCCTCAGAAAAAAAGAGATGAGGAGGAATTTCTTTAGTCAGAGGGTGGTGAATCTGTGGAATTCATTGCCGTGCAGGCCAAGTTAATGGATATTTTTTAAGGCGGATTTGACAGATTCTTGATTACGTACATATGGGGTTATGGGGGGGAAGGCCGGAGAATGGGGTTAGGAGGGAGAGATAGATCAGCCATGATTGAATGGTGGAGGAGACCTGATGGGCCGAATGGCCTTAGTCTGCTCCAAGAACTTATGAACTTAAGAACATAGATGGGTAACGTAGGTACACAAAAATGCTGGAGAAACTCAGCGGGTGCAGCAGCATCTATGGAGCGAAGGAAATAGGCAACCTTTCGGGCCGAAACCCTTCTGGAAATAGGCAACCTTTCGGGGCGACACCCTTCTGGAAATAGGCAACGTTTTGGGCCGAAACCCTTCTGGAAATAGGCAACCTTTCGGGCCGAAACCCTTCTGGAAATAGGCAACCTTTTGGGCCGAAACCCTTCTGGAAATAGGCAACGTTTCGGGGCGAAACCCTTCCGGGTTTCGGCCCGAAACGTTGCCTATTTCCTTCGCTCCATAGATGCTGCTGCACCCGCTGAGTTTCTCCAGCATTTTTGTGTACTTTCGATTTTCCAGCATCTGCAGTTCCTTCTTAGACGGGTAATGTTTTGGGTCGGGACCCTTCTTCTGACTGCTGTTTGATGTTCAAATTGAAGTTTAATGTTTGGCCCAGACTCAGTGGGCGGCAAGACTGTGACTCACTATAGCTCTATATTTTTCTTTAATTACTCTCTAAATTAGTTCAGCGATCAATACCAGGCAGCAAATCCACGTACCGTGAATGCATTTAAAACCACATTTAAGAGCACAGATCACTGAGTTTCTCACTGTCAGGTTGAATCCAGATTAACCCGATTATTATTTCTTTGTCTTATATTATTTTATATTATACATGGCCTAATTCTGCTCCTATGACTTATGAACTTAGGGCAGCATGGTGGCGCAGCGGTAGAGTTGCTGCCTTACAGCCCAGTGACCCGGGTTCGATCCTGACTGCGGGTGCTTGTCTGTACGGAGTTTGTACGTTCTCCCCGTGACCTGGAGATGAGGAGGAATTTCTTTGGTCCGAGGGTGGTGAATCTGTGGAATTCTTTGCAGCAGAAGACTGCGGAGGCCAAGTCAGTGGATATTTTTAAGGCAGAGATAGATAGCACAGGTGTCTGTGGTTATGGGGAGAAGGCAGGAGAATGGGGTTGGGAGGGAGAGATAGGTCAGCCATGAGTGAATGGCGGAATAGACTTGAAGGGCCGAATGGCCTGATTCTGCTCCTATCATGTATGACCTTATGAATTATGGGAACAAAAGATGACAAAATTAGTTTGTCAGAGCATTAGTTGCTGTTCATTCTCAACAGCCGCTCTTCACTGACCCAATTGCAGTTCACAATGCCAATGTGTTTTGTTGTCTCCTTCTCTCTGCACAATAAAACCTTATTGTTCAACCACTCAATGCTAATAATCTGTTGTCACCACGACTGTGTTCTGTTTAAATACCGGGTTCACTTCCAATTCTGCAGCTGTTTGGAAAAACGAAGTGGAAATGTCAAATGGTGACGGCACACACAATTAGATTTGTGATAAAATCCCGACGTTTCATAACTTAAATCGATCTCTTCTTTCGAAAAAGCCTGATCAAATTGATAAAAATAGTAAAAGAGTCCAGCTCAATTTGGTTTTAGTCTAGTTTAGTTTAGAGATACAGCGTGGAAACCGGCCCTTCGGCCCACCTGGTCCGTGCCGGCCAGCGATCCCTGCACGCTAAAGGGCCTGTCCCACTTGCCGATTTTTCGGCAACTGCCGGCATCATTGACTGACGTACCAGGTCACCAAAAAAATTTGCGGCGTGATGCGGCGTGACGCGGCGTGATGACGTATTGACGCGCGGTGTTTTTTCAAGTGTCGCAGCATTTTTTTTTGTTGCCGCTGCACTTTGAAATGTTCAAAATCTTTTGGCGACCCTGATATGACGCCGGGCAGTCGCCGAAAATATCGCCAAGTGGGACAGGCCCTTTACTCTATCCTACGCGCACTGGGGACAATTTACAATTTTACCAAAACCAATTAGCCTACAAACCTGTACGTCTTTGGAGCGCGGGAGGAAACCGGAGCACCCGTACAAACTCCGTACGGGTGCTGTACAAACTCCGTACGGACAGCACCCATAGTCAGGATGGAACCCGGGTCTCTGGCAACTCTACCGCTGCGCCACCATGCCGATGTATCTGAACCTTGTCTGCTGGAGTACTGTAGCTGAATTTTACCTAAGGTGACCTGTTCTTCTGAAAATATAAGATCAAATTTGTAAAAACAGCCACAATAGACCAGCTCAATAAATCTATCTAGTGATGGAACATGAAGCAATGTGTTGGGGATGTCAATGTTTCTGGACCCCCGGGTGGTTATGGATAGGCGACGTTTCGGGTCGGGACCCTTCTTCGAGTTGATTGTAGGGGTGGGGGCGATGGGAAGAAAACTGGGAGATGGGAGGGGCCAGGACTAAGCATGGCAGGTGACAGGTGAACTGAGGCGAGTGGGGTTGATGATCGGTTGATGATGGTTGGACAAAGGCCAGAGATCAAGACCAGAAAGTTTGAGACAAAAGGTTGAAGAGTTGCTGCTGGAGGAGGTAGTTGAGGCAGGGACTATCGCAATGTTTAGGCAAGTACATGGATAGGACGGGTTTAGAGGGATATGAGCCAAACGCGGGCAGGCGGGACTAGTGTAGATGGGACATGTTCTGAAGAAGGGTTTCGGCCCGAAACGTTACCTATTTCCTTCGCTCCATAGATGCTGCTGCACCCGCTGAGTTTCTCCAGCATTTTGTGTACCGTAGATGGGACATGTTGGCCGGTGTGGGCAAGTTGGGCCGAAGGGCCTGTTTCCATGCTGTATCACTGTATGACTCTCTCTGACTGACTTTCATTGCAGACATTTCAATCTGCATCGGAGTGAAGCGTACTTCTACTCTACTGTAAATTTTTCTTTCACATCTAAACCCCCAATCATTGACTGACAACCATTGCAGCAATCTCAAATTCAAGGGAAAGATTCAAGACATTTGGATATGAAAAGATTTTTACACATTCGGTTAAACTTTAAAGAGATTGAGAAACAGGCCAGATAACTTCTTCAGAACATTATTTGAGATCTTGATTTTGTGAAAGCTTGCATATAAAAAGAACTCCTTTGTATTTTCATGTAAACAAAATGCTTAAAACACTTGTGTAGGAAGGAACTGCAGACGCTGGTTTAAATCGAAGATAGACACAAAATGCTGGAGTAACTCAGCTGGACAGGCAGCATCTCTGGAGAGATGGAATGGGTGACGTTCCAGGTCGAGACCCTTCCTCAGACTCATACGTGCATCGGTTTCTAAGATACTGTAATCGTTTTCCTACATATGCACTTGAGTGGACAAAGTCTTGTTTTTGTGTAGGAAGGAACTGCAGGAGGAGGTAGTTGAGGCAGGGACTATTGCAATCTTCTTATCGGGTCCACATACAAGATTAGATCAAGATCAAGATCAAGTGAGTTTATTGTCATGTGTCCCAGATAGGACAATGAAATTCTTGCTTTGCTTCAGCACAACAGAATATAGACGGCATGAATACAGAACAGATCAGTGTGTCCATATACCATTCTATAAATATATACACACATGAATAAATAAACAGATAAAGTGCAAATAAACAGATAATGGGCTATTAATGTTCAGAGTTTTGTTGAGTTGAGTTCAATAGCCTGATGGCTGTGGGGAAGTAGCTATTCCTGAACCTGGACGTTGCAGTCTTCAGGCTCCTGTACCTTCTACCTGAAGGTAGCGGGAGATGAGTGTGTGGCCAGGATGGTGAAGATGGTGCAGCCAGAGCTGAACACACTTCTCGGCATCTGAGTACAATGGTGTCTGTCTTGTCACTTCTTGTGCTTCTCGTGCGTGGTGGTGGAAGGATTGGTGGAAACAGGGCCGCGACGTGAACGCTCTTTCCTTGACCCCGCTATTGCAATGTTTAAGAAGCATTCGGACAGGTACATGGACAGGACAGGTTTAGAGGGATATGGGCCAAACGCTGGCAGGTGGGACTAGTGTAGATGGGGCATGCGTAGGAAGGAACATGCAGGTGCTGGCTGGTTCACACCAAAGATAGACACAAATTGCTGGAGTAACTCAATGGGTCAGGCAGGGACTCTGGAGAACGTGGATAGGTTTGTGGTGGTCGCAGTGGTGGTGTCGGCAGAGGCTGCCGCGTGAGCGAGCACACCGTTAATGAGCGGGTGAGGGAGAATATCACAATGTTTAAGAAACATTTACACAGGTACATGGACAGGACAGGTTTAGAGGGATATGGGCCAAACGCGGGCAGGTTGGGGCATATTGGTCAGCATGGGCAAGTTGGGCCGAAGGGCCTGCTTCCACGCTGAGTCACTCTATGACTACAGCACAGTAAACAGACCCTTCAGCCCAAGCCGTCCATGTTGACCATGACGCCGATCACCCCTTTGATATCTCGTTTTGACACCTTACCCTTCCATATCTCTGTGTCTCCCTCTCCCCTGACTCAGTCTGAAGAAAACATCGCCTATTCCTTCCATCCAGAGATGTTGCCCATCGCGCTGAGCTACTCCAGCATTTTATGTCCAATTTCGGTGTAAACCGGCATCTGCATTTCCTTCCTACACGTTCTGTCGAAGCCACTCCCATATTTGGCCCATATCTCACTAAACTATCCCTATCCATAACCCTGTCCAAATGTATTTTAACTGCTGGTTATTGTACTCGGCAGTGTTGATTCCGGATCAAATACCAATATTGTGTTGGGAGTAATTGCGAAAGTGGGACAACACAGAACTGGTGTGAGCGGGGGTCGATGGGCCGAAGGGCCTGCTTCCGCGCTGTACCTTGCAGTTCTATCAATCAAACGCCGTGATCAGATATGTATTCTGCCTCAGTTCGTATCGCCTCTTATTGCACTTAGAGTCATAGAGTGATACAGCGTGGAAACAGGCCCTTTGAGCCCAACTTGCCCACACTGGCCAACACGTCCCATCTACACTGGTCCCACCTGCCCGCAAACTAGTCCCACTTACTGAGTGCAGCATCACAACGTGTGTTTGACTGGAGGACGGACACAGAAAGCTGGAGTAAATCAGCGGGACTGGCAGCATCTCTGGAGAGAAGGCATGTGTGACCAGCTACACTGAGGGCCGAACGAAAGATTCAGAAACATGAATTCAAATCCCGGCACCGCCACTGAGGAAATTAATTAACCCAATCAATTCATTGATTAATTAAATTCTGGAATGAATATATTACTGCCAGTAACCATGCAATAACAGATTGATTTTTTAAGCCTCCATCTGGCATATCTTAGGGAAGGGAATTACTTTTCTTGGTCACTGTGAGACGGCAGACTTTCTATGTTGACTTTTTAACGATTCTCTGGAGTGACCCAACAAGCCATTCATTTCAAAGACGTGCCAGTGCCATCTAAATCCAGAGACTGAATACCCTTCTGACCACGGGTGCTGAATGTACGGAGTTTGCACGCTCTCCCCGTGACCTGCGTGGGGTTTTCCGCTTTCCTCCCACATTCTCCATACATACGGA
>CM075985.1:3012524-3101136 GCA_038087875.1 Malacoraja senta
ATTTAAAAGCCCAGCTTTGAGTGTGCGCTGTGCATCTGGTGCAAGGCTTTGAACCAGTTCAATCGTCGGGAGCCCACACTCCACAGACCCGTCATAGAAACATAGAAACGTTTAAAAAAAATAGGTGCAGGAGGAGGCCATTCAAGCATGCAATAGGATCATGGCTGATCATCCAAAATCAGTACCCCGTTCCTGCCTTCTTCCCATATCCCCTGACTCCGCTATCTTTAAGAGCCCCATCTATCGCTCTCTTGAAAGTATCCAGAGAACCGGCCTCCACCGCCCTCTGAGGCAGAGAATTCCACAGACTCACCACTCTCTGTGTGAAAAAGTGTTTCCTCGTCTCAGTTCTAAATGGCTTACCCCTTATTCTTAAACTGTGGCCCCTGGTTCTGGACTCCCCCAACATCAGGAACATGTTTCCTGCCTCTAGCGTGTCCAAACCCTTAACAATCGTATATGTTTCAATGAGATGCCCTCTCATCCTTCTAAACTCCAGAGTGTACAACAGTTTGCGTCTATCTTCGGTGCAAACCAGCATCTACTCTTCACCCCACTGGGACGGCACAGGTGGTGCAGCGGTAGAGTTGCTGCTATACATCGCTTGCAGCACCAGAGACCCGGGTTCGATCCCGGCCGCGGGTGCTGTTTGTACGGAGTACGCACGTTCTCCCCATGACCCTGCGTGGGTTTTCTCCGAGATCTTCGGTTTCCTCCCACACTCCAAAGACGTGCAGGTTTGTTGGTTAATTGGCTTGGTGTAAATGTAAAACATTGTCCCTGGTGTAGGATAGTGTTAGAGCGCGGGGATCGCTGGTCGGTGAGGATTCGGTGGGCCGAAGAGACGGTTTCCATTCCATATCACTCAAACTGAAAAGAAAACTAAAACACTGAACTAAGCCAGCTCCTTGTGAACAGAACCTCAATTTAGCTTAGTTTAGTTTAGAGATACAGCGCGGAAACAGGCCCTTCTGTACACTGTGGGCGGCTTGATTGTAATCATGTATTGTCTTTCCGCTGATAGGTTAGCACGCAACAAAAACACTTTTCACTGTACCTCGGTACACGTGACAATAAACTAAGCTACATTCTTCATATCTTGACGATTTGGTTTGGGACCTTTTGGAGCGGCTGGGCTTGTATACTCTGGAATTTGGAAGGTTGAGTGGGGATCTTATTGAAACAAATAAGATTATTAAGGATTTGGACGCGCTAGAGGCAAGAAACATGTTCCCGATGTTTGGGGGAGTCCAGAACCAGGGGCCACAGTTTAATAATAAGTGGTAAACCATTTGGAACGGAGATGAGGAAACACTTTTTCACACAGAGAGTGGTGAGTGTGGAATTCTCTGCCTCAGAGGGCGATGGAGGCTGGTTCTCTGGATGCTTTCAAGAGAGAGTTAGACAGAGCTCTTAGGGATAGCGGAATTAAGGAAATGGGGAGAAGGCAGGAACGGGGTACTGATTGGGGATGATCAGCCATGATCACATTGAGTGGCGGTGCTGTCTCGAAGGGCCGAATGGCCTCCTCCTGCACCTATTGTCTATTGTCTATTGATCTTTCTTCAGATTCACTCATGCTGTTCACTTTGGTCCAAGGATCTCCTGTTTCCCTCTCCACATAACATTTAATGTTCAATTGGGGTGGCCCGGTGGTGCAGCGGTAGAGTTGCTGCCTTACAGCGCTTGCTGCTCCGGAGACCCGGGTTCGATCCCGACCATGGGTGCTGTCTGTACGGAGCTTGCATGTGCTCCCCGTGACCTGCGTGGGTTTTCTCCGAGATCCTCGGTTTCCTCCCACACTCCAAAGACATACAGGTTTGTAGGGAAATTGGCTTGGTGTAAATGTAATAATTGTCCCGAAAGTGTGTACGATGGCGTTAATATGCGGGGATCGCTGGTCGGGGCGGACCCGGTGGGCCGAAGGGCCTGTTTCCGCGCTGTATCTCCAAACAAAACTAAAACTACGCACTGTACAGCCTCAACTGATTACAAGATAATTAGTTGAAACCAATCGAAACCGATCCTGATGAATGTGGCTGAAAATCGAAATAAATTGTGCCAGCAAGCAACCGTTAAAACAATTAAACAGGGCACGTTTGTCACATAATGAAGATAACATTTTCTTTGGCAGTGCACAGTACTGAAGTGACTTACATTGTTATGCAATTTAATCTCTTCTTTTGATGATAGTGCAGATGCTAAATATATAGTGTTATCATCCCATCTGTTTCTTAATTAAAATTGGATTGGAATAATATTTGTATTTGTCTTACATAGAAACATAGAAACATAGAAAATAGGTGCAGGAGGAGGCCATTCAGCCCTTCGAGCCTGCACCGCCATGATCATGGCTGATCATCCAACTCAGTATCCTGTACCAGCTCTCTCTCCATACCCCCTGATCCCTTTAGCCACAAGGGCCACATCTGACTCCCTCTTAAATATAGCCAATGAACTGACCTCAACTACATTCTATGGCAGAGAATTCCAGAGATTCGCCACTCTCTGTGAGAAAATTGTTTTTCTCATCTCAGTCCTAAAAGATTTCTCCTTTATCCTTAAACTGTGACCCCTTGTTCTGGACTCCCCCACCATCGGGAACAATCTTCCTGCATCTAGCCTGTCTAACCCCTTAAGAATTTTGTACGTTTCTATAAGATCCCCCCTCAGTCTTCTAAATTCCAGCGAGTGGGTCAGACAGCATCTCTGGAGAGAAGGAATGGGTAGCATTTTGGGTCAAGACCCTCCTTCAGAAGAAATGGCACCCATTCCCTCTCTCCAGAGATGCTGCCTGACCCGCTGAGTTACTCCAGCACTCTGTGTCTATCTTCAGTGTAAACCGGCATCTGTAGTTCCTTCCTACACATTTTCGGGAGTTAATTTCATGACTCAAGGGACTGAGCTACAGGGAGAGGTTGAGCGGGCTGGGAATTTATTCCTTAGAGCGCAGGAGGATGAGGGGTGATCTTATAGAGGTGTACCGGATCATGAGAGGAATAGATCGGGTAAAGGCACACTTGACTTCCACGTTCTATGACTCTATGACTATAAAGGTGAAGAGTTTTCCTTGTGACCTGGTCAATATTAATCACCCAGACAACAGCATTAATAAAAGAAGATTCCGGATATTGTTCCACAATTGTGGCAATTTAGCTATGCACCTCCTACATTTTTAGTTCTGTTTAGTTTAGTTAATTGCTGGAGTCATAGAGTGAGACAGTGTGGAAACAGGCCCTTCGGCCCAACTTGCCCACACCGGCCAACATGTCCCATCTGCACTACTCCCACCTGCCCGCGTTTGGCCCCATATCCCTCTAAACCTGTCCTGTCCATGTACCTGTCTAAATGTTTCCTAAACGTTGTGATAGTCCCTGCCTCAACTACCTCCTCCGGCAGTTCGTTCCATACACCCACCACCCTTTGTGGGGAAAAGTTACTCCTTTGATTGTTATTAAATCTTTCCCCCCCTCAACTTAAACTTATGTCCTCTAGTTCCCGATTCCGCGACACTGGGCAAGAGAGGCTGTGCCGATCTATTTCTCTTATGGTTTTATACACTATTGTCACGTGTACCGAGGTACAGTGAAAAGCTTTAGTTTACGGGCTATCCAGTCAAAGAAAAGACTGTACATGAAAACATTCAAAACCGTTCACAGTACATAGATAAAAGATAATGGGTATAACATTTAGTTCAAAGATACAACATTGAAGTCCAATAATGTCCCATTAAAGAAAGTTCAAGGGTCACCGATAGCGTAAATGAGACGTCAGAACCGTACTCTAGTTGTTGAGAGGACCGTTCAGATGCCTGATGACAGCGGGAAGAAACTGTTCCTGAACCTGGTGGTATGTGTTAAGTTTTAGTTTAGTTTACAGATACAGCGCGGAAACAGGCCCTTCAGCCCACCGAGTCCGCAATGACCAGCGATCCCCGCACACTGACACTATCCTACACATATGAGTGACAATTTACATTTATACCGAGCCAATTAACCTACAAGCCTGCACGTCTTTGGAGTGTGGGAGGAAGCTGAAGATCTCGGAGAAAACCCACGCAGGTCACGGGGAGAAGGTGCAAACTCCGTACAGACAGCACCCGTAGTCAGGATCGAACCGGGGTCTCTGGCGCTGTGAGGCAGCAACTCTACCGCTGCGCCACCGTGCCGCCCTGTGGCCCCAATTTGCCAATGCCAAGTTGCTTCTCCAGGTGTTTCGATATCTTCAAGCAACAAACAGGGCCTCACTTAACATAGAAACATAGAAACGTAGAAAATAGGTGCAGGAGGAGGCCATTCGGCCCTTCGAGCCAGCACCGCCATTCAATGTGATCATGGCTGATCGTCCCCTATCAATAACCCGTGCCTGCCTTCTCCCCATATCCCCTGACTCCACCAGCCCTATATCCCTTGACTTAATAGCGAGCTTTATTCAAAAAAAGGTTAATGCAAAATGATAAGATTTTGGAATGTCACTTGAAAGGGACGACACGGTGGCGCAGCGGTAGAGCCACAGCCTCACAGCGCCAGTCCCGGGTTCAATCCCGACTACGGGTGCTGCCTGCAAGGAATTCGTACATTCTCCCCGTGACCTGCGTGGCTTTTCGCCGGGTGCTCCAGTTTCCTCCCACAATCCAAAGACATATAGGTTAATTGGCTTGATATAAATATAATTGTCCCTATTGTGTGTAGGATAGTGTTAGTGTGCAGGGATCGCTGTTCGGCGCGGACTGGGTGGGCCGAAAGGCCTGTTTCCGCGCCGTATCACTAAACTAAACTACACAGGCCCTGGCTTAATAGATAGACACAAAATGCTGGAGTAACTCAGTGGGACAGGCAGCATCTCTGGAGAGAAGGAATGGGCGGAGTTTCAGATTGAGACCCTTCTTCAGACTCACTAATGGAGTTTTTTATTCGAAAAAACGTAGATGCAGAATGAAAATATAATTTGGAATATCATTTGATAGAAAAAGCAGAATGGGGGTTAAAATGAAGCAAGATGAAGTGAGCAGGAAATAGATTGGTGGTAGACAAAAGTGCAGCAGCATCTATGGAGCGAAGGAAATAGGCAACGTTTCGGCCCGAAACGTTGCCTATTATCTTCGCTTCATAGATGCTGCTGCACCCGCTGAGTTTCTCCAGCACTTTTGTCTACCTTCGATTTTCCAGCATCTGCAGTTCCTTCTTAAAGAAATAGATTGGGATGAGATTGACACAGGCGCCTCTTATTATCGTTAATGCAAGATTGCATTCCGGAGCCTAGCGTCCACTGAGCCACCTTCATTCAAGCAGAGAAACCATCGGTATCAAGGCAATTAAGCCTCAAATGGAATTGGAGGAGATGGGGATCGGGAACAGAGCGAGCTAGTTAAAATAACACTGCCCACTCATAGATTACTTCAAATTGGGAAGTGACATATTGCAGCTTGCAACACCACTCTCCCTTGTCGGTCGGCAATTAGAAAGGTTACAAGCAAAATAAAGAATTGAGCTTCGCAAAGCCCTGAAGGTTCGATAACATATTTGCAGCAATGACTTTTCGAAAATGCTGGATAATTATTTTTTATGTTCTGATCCTGCTCCGGTGTCAGAGCCGAGCACGATTTCAAACCTCTTCGTGTTATAAAGGCTGCAATGAATGCTTTCAGCTACTGAAGCCCACATGAATTTTAAACACCTAAGTAATAGATATCCACAAAGCATTTTCAGGGTGATTTGAGATGTTCATTCGCGAGCTCAACAAAAGCTTCAATGACGGTAACATCTATGGAAGTATGCATAACCACACATTTGATTCATAATCTCTATAATCAGACCATGATTTTTCGGATGGAAATAAAGATTGAAAATTAACTTATTTGTGTCAGGAGCATGTGGAATAGGCGATTTTTTTCCCTCTCTTGACAGCTTAATCTCTCGCTGTGTTTTGCCCGCAAGGGAGACTTAAAGGGCCTGTCCAACTTACGCGATTGTTTCGGAGACTTGCCGGCACCCATCAGAGTCGCAGCAGTCACTTTTTGGGTGACTACTCACGACCAAACATGTCGAGGGGTGACGCCTGCATGGTCGTGAGTAGTCACCCAAAGAGTTGCACCTTTTTCTTATTGCCGCTGAATTTCCAACATTTTGGAAATTTTCAGCGACCTGCTGCGACTATGACGGTCCCTTTAGGTGGCATGGTGGCGCAGCGGTAGAGTGGCTGCCGCACAGTGCCAGAAACCCTGGTTCGATCCTGACTACGGGTGCAGTCTGTACGGTCTTAAGGGAGATGGGGCTTCATAGAAACATAGAAAATAGGTGCAGGAGGAGGCCATTCGGCCCTTCGAGCCAGCACCGCCATGCAATGTGATCATGGCTGATCATCCACAATCAGTACCCCGTTCCTGCCTTCACCCCATATCCCCTGACTCCGCTATCTTCAAGAGCCCTCTCTTGAAAGCATCTCTGGAGAGAAGGAATAGGTGACGTCTCGGGTTCAGACCCTTCTTCAGACTGAGATTCAGGGGAGAGGGGAATGAGAGGTATAGATAGTACTTAGAGAAGATGAATGGAAGAAATGCAGCAAGCAACGATGATCAAGGAAATGTGGAGCCCACAATGGTCCGTTGTTGGCCGTGATCTCCCAATTGCCAAACGCTTTAACTCCCCCCTCCCATTCCCACACTGACCTTTCCGTCCTGGGCCTCCTCCACTGTCAGAGTGAGGCGCACCGCAAATTGGAGGAACAGCACCTCGTATTTCGCTTGGGCAGCTTACACCCCAGCGGTATGAATATAGGTTTCACTAACTTCAAGTAACCCTTGCTTTCCCTCTCTCTGCGTCCCTCCCCCACTAGTCGTCCTACTAGTTTCACTGTCGTTCTGTAAAGTTCCACTCTCTGTCTAACTTGTTAACACCTTCCCCACAGCCAACAATGGACCATTGTGGGCTCCACCTTAGTTTCATTATCGTTGCTTTCTGCAAATGTTCCATTCTTCTCCTTCCTATCGAGTCCGCACACAAGATTAGAAGTTGTTCAGCCAGAGCTGAACACACTTCTTGGCATCTGCATACAATGGTGTCTGTCTTGTCGCTTCTTGTGCTTCACATGTGGTGGAAAGATTGGTGGAAACAGGGCCGCGACGTGAACGCTCTTTCCTTTGACCCCCATCTTCCATTCATTTGTCTTAAGTACCGTCTATATTTCTCGTTTCCCTCTCCCCTGACTCTCAGTCTAAAGAAGGGTCTCGTCCAGACACATCACCTGTTCCTTCTATCCAGAGATGCAGCCTGCGTTGCTCCAGAATTTTTGTGGCTATCTTTGGTTTAAACCAGTATCTGCAGTTCCTTCTGACACTTGGTTAAAGGCTCTTCTATTTTTAACACCTTTTCCAAGATCAATTATAAAGACTGAATAGCAAAGCTCCAGAGCTGAGCCCAAATAGGCACAAGTATCTAAATAGAACCATGATCATTGTCCGCTGCCCTTTGTTTTGTGTTATGTGGGCAATTTATTATCCAATTTAGTTCCTCCTTTACCTAAGAGTTTTCACTTTAACTACAAGTGTCTTGTGAAGTCTTCTAAAAACCAAGATCTATAACGCCCACCCGATCTGCTCCATTTTCCTAAACATTCAATACATTTGTTCAGCGCAGGAAGGAACTGCAGATGCAGATTTACACTTACAAAGTGCTGGAGTAACTCAGCGGGACAGGCAGCATCTCTGGAGGGAAGGAATGGGAGACCTTTCGGGTCGAGACCCTTCTTCAGACTGAGAGTCGGGGAAGAGGGAGACACAGAGACAGGGAAGGGTGAGGTGCGAAAACGAGACATCAAAGGAGAGGATGTTCAAAGAAAGTGTGGAGTAGATCATTGTTAGCTGAGGGGAAGGTTTACAATGAAGTATACAAAGATAAAATTTAATCAGGAGGACAGTCAGACTGGTCGCAGAACTAGGAAGGGGGGGGGGATGGAGAGAGAGGGAAGGCAAGGTTTACTTGAAGTTAGAGAACCCAATGTTCATACCGCTGGGTTGTGAAGGGGCCTGTCCCACTTGGGCGTCATTTGCGCGTCACGCAGGTGGCGCGCGTAGATTTCACGAATCCCAAAATTCTGGGGCGCATCACTGCCTACGCCACCACGCCTCTCCATGCGCCATGCGCGCGTAATGCACGCCATGCGCGCGTCGTGCGTCATGACGCGTAAATGATGTCGCGTAAATGACGCGCACATTTTTTTGTGCATCCCAAAATGACGCGCCAATGATGTGCAAAGATTTTGTACATCCCAAAATCCTGGGGCGCGCGCGCGACCGCGCGTCACTGCCTATGTCACCACGCACCATGCGACTTTGAGTCCTGAAAAGCGCTATATAAATAAAATCTATTATTATTATTATTATAATGCGCACCATGTGTAAATGACGTCGCGTAAATGACGCGCAAATGACGGCCAAGTGGGACAGGCCCTTAAGCTGCCCAAGTGAAATACGAGGTGTTGTTCCTCCAATTTGCGCTGGGCCTCACTCTGACAGTGGAGGAGGCCCTGGATGGAAAGGTCAGTGTGGGAATGGGAGGGAGTGTTAAAGTGTTTGGCAACTGGGAGATTGTGCAGGTTTTATTGAGCAACCAGGATTTGTTCAGCGTTAGCTGTCGCTCACAGAGTCATGTCGTCTTGGAACGATTGCCTGCCTGCCTGCACTCTTGTAAAAAGCTCCTGATTACTTCCTTGATAATAGACTGCAATGTTTCTCTAACTCTAGATGTCAAACTAAAAGGCCTATAATTCTCAGATCATGTTCCTGACCTTTAGTTGGGAAAAAAAAATGGAACATTAGCAACTTTCCAATCGTCGGCACAAGCTTGGCATTTAATGAGCTGCAAGAAAAATGTAAGTGAAAGATCCCCATAGATTTGTTCTACCTATCCTCAAAGTACATTTTATTCCCAGTTTAATTACACGTAGATCGATAATTTTCAAACACATGCTTGGGCAAACTCCATTTATCCTCCTTGTCTTATCAATCAACTGTGGCTCGGTGACACATTGGTAGAGTTGCTGCCTTAAGGGCCTGTTCCACTTGCCTGATTTTTTTTCGGCGACTGCCGGCATCATTGACTTACGTATCAGGGTGGCCGAAAGGTTTCGAACATTTCAAAATCCAGCAGCGACAAAAAAAAATGTTGCGACACACGTCGCCACGTCGTGACTTTTTCGGTGACCTGATACGTCAGTCAATGATGCTGGCAGTCGCCGGAAAAATCACCGAGTGGGACAGGCCCTTTACAGAGCTTGCAGCTCCAGAGACCCGGGTTCGATCCCGACTACGGGTGCTGTCTGTACAGAGTTTGCACGTTCTCCACACGACCCGCATGGGTTTTCCCCGAGATCTTCGGTCTCCTCCCACACTCCAAAGAGGTGCCAGTTTGTAGGTTAATGGGCTTGGAATAAATGTATGTTGTCCCTTGTGTGTGTAGGATAGTGTTAGTGCGCAGGGATCGTTAGTCGGTACGGACTCAGTGGGATGAAGGGCCTGTTTCTGCGCTGTATCTCTAATCTGAGCTAAACTTTTATTCTTGTGCCAAATGACAACACAACAAAAATTGGCGTTCTTTAGATTATGAGACTGACTGATAATAATGGACAAAGATGTCAGGCATAAAAGAATCATACATGGATTGTCGATTGTATGGGGTTAATGGGCCAGGACTAAGGTTACAGATTCCTGAGGGTGGTAGGATGCCTGGAACATGCTGCCAAGGATGGTGGTGGCATCACAGTGGCGCAGCGATAGAGTTCCTGCCTTACAGCGTCAGACACCCGGGTTCGACCTGACTACGAACTGTACGGGGTTTGTACATTCTCGCCGTGACCTTGTAGGTTTTCTCCGGGTGCTCCGGTTTCCTCCCACATTCCAAAGGCGTGCATGTTTGCAGGTTAATTTGGCTTCGATAAAGAATGTAAATTGTCCCTAGTGTGTGTGTGGGATAGTGTTAGGGTAAGGGGATCGCTGGTCGGCGCGGACCTGGTGGGCCGAAGGATCTGTTTCCGAGTTGTATCTCTAAACTGAACCAAACTAAACTAAATATGACCTTGCAGATCAAATTTTGTTAAAACGAAAACGAGCACATCATGTTAGATTAGGGTCAACTTTTAATATGCCAAGTTGCAATGCAATTAGCTTCAGAAGCATTACCTTTCAATTAGAGGAAAGATAGAGAAATACTCATTGGTGTCTGGGATTTGTGGAAGGCCGTGGATTTGTGACATTTCAGGGAAAACAATAAATATGCAACAATTCGGTTGCGCACAAATTGTTGGAGAACTGCAAATATCTTGTGGAATAAGTGCATTTACTGATGTGACTGACAACCATTGCATTTTGCTATTGGCAAGAGAAAAAATTCATCCTTAATAATCATATATACGCAATTGAAAAAAGAAATGGGTTAACATATGATGAGCGTTTGTCGGCAATGGGCCTCTGCTCGCTGGAGTTTAGAAGAACGAGGGGGGGGGGACCTCATTGGAACTTACCGAATAGCGAAAGGCCTGGATAGAGTAGATGTGGAGAGGATGTTTCCACTAGTGGGAGAGTCTAGGACCAGAGGTCACAGCCTCAGAATAAAAGGACGTTCTTTTAGGAAGGAGTTGAGGAGGAATTTCTTTAGTCAGAGGGTGGTGAGTCTGTGGAATTCTTTGCCACAGGAGGCTGTGGAGGCCAAGTCAGTGGAGATTGTTAAGGCAGAGATGGATAGATAGATTCTCGATTAGTACGGGTGTCAGAGGTCATGGGGATAAGGCAGGAGAATGGGGTTAGGAGGGAGAGAACTAATATCTGTGGAATTCTCTGCCACAGAAAGTAGTTGAGGCCAGTTCATTGGCTATATTTAAGAGGGAGTTAGATGTGGCCCTTGTGGCTAGAGGGATCAGGGGGTACGGAGAGAAGGCAGGTACAGGATACTGAGTTGGATGATCAGCCATGATCATATTGAATGGCGGTGCAGGCTCGAAGGGCCATATAGCCTACTCCTGCACCTATTTTCTATGTTTCTATGTTTCTATGAGAGATAGATCAGCCATGATTGAATGGCGGAGTAAACTTGATGGGCCGAATGGCTTAATTTTGCTCCTATCATTTATGAACTTATGAACAATGGAGGCTAGCAGAGTGGCCCTATGTTCCTGCGAATCTATTGCTTCAGAAGATTAAAACCCTTTCAGTTTATTGATTGATATTCCACACCATAACATAATTAAATGCCAATATTATCCTGAATTGCAAGTGGATTCTGTCAAAGGTCACTTGCTTTGGAAGAATTGCAGGGATGTAGTCATCTTTCATTCAGCAAGCATTACAGAACAGTAAAGAGACCTTCACACTGGACAAAGGATGTGGAACATAAGACGTAGCAACACAGGAGCAGGCTCCTTGGCGCGCAAAGTCCACGTTCAACATGATGCCAAGATCAAGAGAAGGCAGGTACAGGATACTGAGTTGGATGATCAGCCATGATCATATTGAATGGCGGTGCAGGCTCGAAGGCAGGATCTGGGGAAGGACATTATAGCCATAGAGGGAGTGCAGAGAAGGTTCACCAGACTGATTCCTGGGATGTCAGGACTTTCATATGAAGAAAGACTGGATAGACTTGGCTTATACTCGCTAGAATTTAGGAGATTGAGAGGGGATCTTATAGAAACGTACACAATTCTTATGGGGTTGGACAGGCTAGATGCAGGAAGATTGTTCCCGATGTTGGGGAAGTCCAGGACAAGGGGTCACAGCTTAAGGATAAGGGGGAAATCCTTTAAGACCGAGATGAGGAAAAACTTTTTCACACAGAGAGTGGTGAATCTCTGGAACTCTCTGCCACAGAGGGTAGTTGAGGCCAGTTCATTGGCTATATTTAAGAGGGAGTTAGATGTGGCCCTTGTGGCTAAAGGGATCAGGGGGTATGGAGAGAAGACAGGTACGGGATACTGAGTTGGATGATCAGCCATGATCATATTGAATGGCGGTGCAGGCTCGAAGGGCCGAATGGCCTACACCTGCACCTATTTTCTATGTATCTATGTATCTATCATCTAATCTCATCAGCTTTCCACCTGATCACCATGTGCCCATCTAAAAGCCTCTCAACTGCCACTACCATATCTGCCTCCACCACCACCTTTGATTAGTACGGGAGTCAGGGGTTATGGGGAGAAGGCAGGAGAATGGGGTTGAGAGGGGAGGGTAGATCAGCCATGATTGAATGGTGGAATGGACTTGATGGGCCGACTGGCCTAATTCTGTGCCTAGAGCTGATGAACCATGAACTTATGGACAACCCTGGTGTTAATTCTGGTCAAATTGGAGATGCCAGGACACTAAAATTGAGTAAAGGCTTCTGTGCTGTTAGGCCATTTGGTCAATTTGGTTAAATTTGGTCAATTTAAATGTGCCTTCTGCAGAAATGGGACAAGCAGCAGAATGGTGCCAGCTTGTCTGGAGCCTGGATAAGAGTTGCAGGGAAAGAATGGGACATCTGCAGATTCTTACAACTAGGTGTAAATTGCATGAAACGGATTGGGCAAATTCAGGGTATGAAGAAGGGTTTCGGCCCGAAACTTTGCCGATTTCCTTCGCTCCATAGATGCTGCTGCACCCGCTGAGTTTCTCCAGCATTTTTGTGTACCTTGGGTGAATTCAAACCAGACATACACATTGTAAATATTGTTGCAAAGCTTTACTTTTCTAGATGTTGATTGCGTTAAGCAAAGATACTATAGCTACTCTAGTATCTTTGGCGTTAAGTGTTGAGCCTTGTCTGGGTTTCTTGAACATCTAGGCACATGTTGCATAATTCATCTCTGTTGAAGGCTCTGTCTTACCTGTTTGCGGTCATCGGCGGTGAAGCGCGGCGTCGCCGGTAGCGAGGACCGCGCGGCAACGGCGAGAGCGTCGAGCCTATCCACCGGAGCGCCGCACGGATGCTGCGCGGGGGCCGAGTTAATTCAAACACGGCGGGTCCCACGTGCTTGCGGTAAGTAAAAAAAGGGCGGGCCGACTGCGATGACGTCGGCCCGCCGCACGTGACTCACCAGCGGCGGCTGTGGCGGCGGCCATCCTGATCGTGGCGCTGTAGCGGTGGCTGTGCCTGCGGCCGTGCAGCACACGTGCCTCACTGGCGGCGGCACGTGCGTCACTGGCGGAGGCTGTGCCAGTGGAGGTTTGACGCACGGCGCTCGAGCCACACTGGCGGCGGCCCGTGCGAGCGGCCGTGCGCACTCGTGCATCACTGGTGGAGGTTGTGCGGTGAGTATTTTGTTTTGGACATTGTCGGTTTTATTTTAGCACCGAGCGGTGTTGGGAACACCGCCGCACGGCCCGGGAATTGTACTTTCTCACGAGTGCGTGGTCTATGGCGGCAGATTCCTCCCGTTTCGCCGCCATAGACCGCAGACTCGTGAGACAGGCCTTTAACTTGCATCTAGAAACTTTGTCAGATACATTGTATTAGTTACTGTATTATTGGGTTATCATGTACTGTGTTAATCAAAATCTGTTATTGGACTGTAAAGAGACCACCCCCATATGGTTCGGCCCCTCAAGGTTAGGGGACCTATAAAAGGCCGCTCCCACGAGGTCCTGTGGCGATCTTCTGGGAGAACGCTTTGGGACTGCGTGACCTTTTGAAGTGTCTCTGCTTGCACGAGGCTAGAAGGGCCAAGCAGATACAAGGATCAAACCCGCGGTGGTTAGGTATAGTAGTGGGGAACTGTTATTGTGTTTTTCCAAAATAAACTTTAGATCCACCACTCTCTATTGTCTACTATGAACGATGCTGGATATCACAGAGTCATACAGCACGGAGACAGGCCATTCGGCCCAACTCGTCCATGCCGATCAAGATGCCCCATCTACACTAGTTCCATTTTCCCGCATTTGGACCATAGCCCTACAAACCTTTCCTGTCCATGTACATGTCCAATTGTCTTTTAAATGCTGTTATAGTCCCTGCTTCAGCTACCTCCACTGGCAGCATGTTCCTTACGCCCACCACCCTCTGCGTGGAAACGTTGCCCCCCATGCATTGGGATGTTAGTTCAAACCTTTATATCTGGTTTAAACCTTTATATTAAACTTTTATAACATGTTCCCAATGTTGGGGGAATCCAGAACCAGGGGCCACAGTTTTTAAGAATAAGGGGTAGGTCATTTAGAACGGAGACGAGGAAAAACGTTTTCACCCAGAGAGTTGTGGATCTGTGGAATTCTCTGCCTCATAAGTCAGTGGAGGCCAATTCTCTGGATGCTTTCGAGAGAGAGTTAGATAGAGCTCGTAAAGATAGCGGAGTCAGAGGATATGGGGAGAAGGCAGGAACGGGGTACTGATTTTGGATGATCAGCCATGATCACAGTGAATGGCGGTGCTGGCTCGAAGGGCTGAATGGCCTACTCCTGCACCTATTGTCTGTTGTCTATTAAGAGTCACGGGAACAGATAGATCTTGTCATCCAGTGTGCGAAGCGTGTGGGTGTTTCTTCATTTACCAGAGTGTCCTATTTGAAACTATAACAATAATACAGTTCATGTAGGAAGGAACTGCAGATGCTGGTTCACCGAAAATTGACACAAAATGCTGCAGTAACTCAGCGGGACAGGCAGCACCTCTGGAGAGAAGGAATGGGTGAAGTTTCCAGTCGAGAGCCTTCTTCAGACTGAGAGTCAGGGGAGGGGGAAAGGCTTGGAAAGAGTGGATGTGGAGAGGATGCTTCTATTAGTGGGTATCATAGCCTCAGATATAAAGGACGTTCCTTTAGGAAGGAGATGAGGAGGAATTTCTTTAGTCATAGGGTGGTGAATCTGGAATTTTACTTCGGAGTCACGTGAGTGACTACGTGAAGAACCCCGTCAGGGCGCATGCGCGTCATTACGTCTGACGCATTGGCGACAACGGCAGCAGGAGCACGGACCTCCTGCTGCAGGTGAGTAGTTACAGCTCCACCAAAGTCCGGGAGACATTGGAGGAGTTAGAGAAAAGTAAAGAAAGTGTTTCTGTGTGTTTTTTCCCCCACATACAGGAACAAGGAAAAGGTGCAGGCTGCTGCCGACAAGGAGAGAGAGAGCTGCGGGAGCACAGCCTCTGAAAGGCAGCCTGTCACCTCGGGGGAGTCGCAAGCCGGTAGCGGTGCGGCGACAGACTTGGCAAAGTGCCCAGCCGGGTACACAGCCAACGCCAGTCGGGTGGTCGGCATAACCCAAGTCAGTCAGGGCTATAGACTCCGCAGAGTCGGGCCACGAGAGTCCCGTCGGGGACAGGATACCGTTCCCCAGCGGTTATCCAAAAGGAGCAGCTCATACAGGGGCTGCTCCGCAGAGACGCTCCAGGAGGAGTAGTGCTGGAGGGAAGCCATAGGGAAGGCTCCGCTGGCAGTGCCTAGGAGAGGTCTGCTTCATAAAGCCTCACTCCAGGAGGAGTAGTGCAGGCGGGAAGCCATAGCGAAGGCTCCGCTGGCAGTGCCTAGGAGAGGTCTGCTTCATAAAGCCATACTACAGGAGGAGTTGTGCAGGCGGGAGGCCGTGGGGACGGCTCCGCTGGCAGTGCCTAGTAGAGGCCTGCTTGAAAGCACCCTCTTTGCAAGAGGTGAGTGCAGAAGGGCAGATACGCTCTGACCCTGAGTCCGACGACTTCCAAAGGGAGGGCAGGCAGCTGCCAGAGCTGACACCGTGTGCAGCACGGTTTGCCATGTCGTCGGACGCTGGTGAGCCTCTGGGTGAGGAACTTGCCACCAGCATAAATTACCAAGTCTCACATCAGCTACAGGAGCTGACAATGGATGAGACAGTAACGAAGTATGAAGCCCCAATCAACTGTGGACTGTTAAAAGTTCCTGTTGGGAACAGGAAGAATTGGGGCAAGATGGGCATACTAATGAAAGCTCAGGAGCATGTGAAGCTCCAGCATATTTTAAAGTTGCTGGCATCTGGTATAACGAGCTTTGCCAGGATGGTAGATGGAGAGGCCATGACAAATTACAACAAAAGGCGCTATTGTGGAGTGCCCACTTTGAGATCAACTGCCTCCGCAAGATGCGATTAGACCAACCATCAATGCTAAATATGCTTCACTCTGCCAGCCTGGCACAGTGCAACTGGCACAGCTGTTTGGCGAGGATTTCGCACAGCAGGTGAAGGAGCTGGAGGAGGAGGCTAAGACGGCAGCCACATATTCACCAAAGCGGAAGTATCCCTATAAGGGAGTAGACTGGTCCGGGCAAGGGATGAGTCCAGCTACGATGCAGCGCAGTTGGCGTTCGGCTGTAGCACCGCCACGGAGGTGAGATATCCAGCTCAAGGCTGGGGAAGAATGCCAGATGGTAAGGAGGTAAGAGGGTCTGGTTCTCATGTAGACAGATCTAATGTGATACAATTAAATGTTTACCTCAGATATGTTTATACTGAAGGTTATTCAAAGGCATCAAATAAAGCTTAAATGCAAATTCTGATTTACCCATGCAACATGTTCCAAAAAAGGAGTTTGACTTCAGTATCACTGAACAATTGGAAGTTCAGCTGGAACTTGCAAGCTTATGTAATAAAGGTGTAATTGCTAAGGCAGTTTACCAAAGCCATCAGTTTGTGTCCAATATCTTTCCCAGACCAAAAAAGGATGGGGGGATGCAGAATTATACAGACCTGAATAGTCTTAACCCTTTTGTACGGTATAGACATTTTAAGATGGAAACGTTTGTGAAGGAGATCTTAAAGATGCGGATTCAGTGTCTGTTCATTTGCAGGATAGAATATTTAATATTCAGCTGGATGGGGCAATTATGCCAATACAATCCACTGCTTAATGGTTTCTCTTCAGCTCCTAGAGGGATTACAAAGTTGTTAAAACCTATTCTAGGCATGATGAGAAGTCAAGGTCATGTGCTCATGGCTTAACTAGATAATATCTTGATTGTAGGACAATCAAAGGAAACAGCTGAAGCATCAGTGGCAGTTGGTACAAACCATTTTTTAATTGGGCTTTATAAGCTATCCAGAGAAATCTAAATTTATACCTGTGACACAAATTGACTAGTTGGGTTCACAATGGACTTAATCAACATCATTGTGACCTTGCCCAGGCAAAAAAGGGTAGAGCTAATTAAGAGCTATATCAAGTTAATTGCTAACACACAGCCTTCAATTAGCCAGGTGACAAGTCTGCTGTGGTAATGGCTGGCAGCATTTCCAGCAGTTCAATATGGCCACTTTATTATCTACAATTACAAAGGTCAAAGGAACAAGCATTGAGGATACATTGGGGTCATTATAATAGACCTATGCTTCTATCAATAGAGGCTGTTGCTGATGTACAATGGTGGATTCAGCATGTGTCCACTAGTAGTTCCAAAGTGTTATTGGACCAAGCTTCCATGATTTGCAGACAGATGTCAGAGCACTTGGGTAGGGTGCTACTGATACAAGATCCAGCGGTGGAGACAGATGAACATTGCTTCTGCAAACATGGGGAATTAACCAAGAGTATTTTATGGACTCAAGGCTTATGGCACTAACTAAACTAGTTTGCATGTGCAGTGCAAAATAGACAACACTACAGCAGTTGCTGATATGAATCACATGGGTGGAATCAAATCGTTATCATGTGACAGGTTGGCAAATACAATTGGACCTGGAGTAGGGATAGAGAGATTTGGATTGGAGCTATCTATCTCCCAGGGAAACTTAATGTAGTACCAGATGGCAGCTCACGAAAATTCCATCATAACACAGAGTGGATGTGGAACCAGGATGTGTTCAAGAACATAGTACTTCTATATGGAAGGCCAAAATATGTTTCATAGGCACCAGATCCAGGGGCAGTGACACTTGATGCTTTTTCACTAAATTGGGATGATATGTTTGTGTACATTTTCCCACCATTCTGCCTCGTAGGTCGGTGTTTGAGAAAATCAAGCAGGATGCCGCTTCAGGGATTTTGGTGATACCAAATTGCCTGATTCAAGCATGGTTTCCTTTGATGTTACAGATAGCGATCCAACCTCTTTTTGCTGATTCCAAACAGTAGGAATTTGCTGGAGCATCCAGTAACGCATTAAGTTCATCCGTTATGTGATGGTATGGATCTGTTAATTTGCAGGTTTTAAGAATGCCTTACATTGGTCGAGGACTTTCTAGGCCAACGGTGGATATACTCACTGCAGCCTGGAGAAACAGTACTCAAAAACAGTATATGACTTATGAAATTAAAAAAAAAAAAAAAATGGGAACAATATTGTGTTCAAAAGAATATTCAATATGATACTGTAGTTATTGAATATGTGTTAGAGTTTATCTACACTTTATTATGATGAGGGTCTTAGCTATACTGCTATCAATACAGCTAGAAGTGCTTGGTCGGCATATCTTGTAATAGGTACACGGACACAAAGTATAGGTTCTCACCCTCTCATATCTAGGTTGATGAAAGGAATCTTTAATTCCAAACCGCCTAAGCCTAGGTATATGGTAATCTGCGAGGTAAGTGTTGTTTGTAACATACTTCGTCATTGGGTCCCTGTCCCTGTCAAACAAAGCAGGCCAGGTGTGACAGGTTTTAAGATTGTGTTCTCAGCATATCCTACAGCTCCATGTTTATGTGTAAGGACACATTTGTTACATTACATTGAAGCCACAAGGGCTTTAAGACAAGAAGAAACAGGATTATTTCTCAGTTACAAGAAGCCAACATAAAAGAGTGGCAGTTCAGACTATCTCAAGGTGGTTAAAGCAAGAGTTGGTTCAGGCAGGAATTAACATTTATGTGTTTACATCTCATTCCACTAGCGCAGTAGCAACATCCGCGGCCAGGGCGATGGACGTTCCCATCGACCATATATTAAAAGCCGCAGGTTGGAAAAATGAACTTGTGTTTCAGCAATACTACCATCGGCCGATTGCTGATGGAGGGCTGTTTGCCAACTCAATATTGAGTGCTGTTGCTATTGTTTAAAGTCTGTTTTCAATACTGTTTCATTCTGTTTCGTTTGTTGCCCTACATTAAGAGGGTTTATTGGTTGTTTTATGACCAAAAATAAAACTGTTTTGTTTTTGCATGATATGCAATGTCATGTTTACAGCATTATTGATGATACTCCGAGTCAATCGATGCAGTGAGAAGCCGGGATTTTGATCTGCGGCATAAAAATCACAGAGCTTTAAAATCTTCACGTAGTCACTCACGTGACTCCGAAGTATAATAGTAAGATTAAACAAGAACTTACCAGTTTGAAGTTTGATCTTTATTTTATGAGGAGTTACGTTGGTGATTACGTGCCCGCCACGCCCAACCCTCTCTCATAGAAAAAAGGTCATAATGGTAGTTCTCATGTTGATCATCTTAATATGTTACTTCAATTATGGTGTTGTCTGTGATTTCATACCGCTGCTTTGAAGATTGACGCGCATGCGCCCTGACGGGGTTCTTCACGTAATCACCAACGTAACTCCTCATAAAATAAAGATCAAACTTCAAACTGGTAAGTTCTCGTTTAATCTTACTATTCTTCGCCACAGAAGGCCGTTGAGGCCATCAATGGGTATTTGTAAGGCAAATTTGTGGGGATAGATTCTTGATTAGTACGGGTGTCAGGGGTTGTGGGGAGAAGGCAGGAGAATGGGGTTGAGAGGGAAAGATAGATCAGCCATGATTGAATGGCGGAGTAGACTTGATGGGCCGACTGGCCTAATTCTGCTCTTACTCCTTATCACCTCATGATCTTATGAGAGGGTGTCCAGAGATATGGAAGGGTAAGGTGTGAAAAAGATCAAAGGAGGCGACGAAAAAAGAAAATGTCGAGTGGATCATTGTTAGCTGAAGGGATGGTGGCATCGAGGCATGCTTAATTAATGTGAGTAGCCAGAAGGAATGAGACTAGCTGCAAGTGCAAGCAGAAAGAATGTTTCACCTCTGGGTAATATTTAAGGATGGTAATGATGCAACTGATATGATACAATGATACAATTTATTTGTTGTCATTTGAACCTAAGTTCAAACGAAATTTGGTTTCCGCAGTCATACAAACAAGTAAAAAGAACCAGGGCACAACACAATTTACACAAACATCCCATCACAGTGAATCTCCTCCTCGCTGTGATGGAAGGCAAAGTCTTGTCTCTCCCCTGCACTCCCCATTCTCCTCCCGATGTCAAAGTCAAAGCCCCCGGCAGGCGATGGTAAATAAGTCCCGCGGCCATTAAAGCCGCGGGCCGGGCGATGTAAGGCCCCGCTCCAGGTCCTTTTCAACTGTATGAACTTAATGCAGAAATGTTGGTCCCAATGGGTCACTGAAGCAGCTTTCTACAACTTGGAAGAGACTGACTGTTTCTATCTGAAAGAATTACTGCAGGCAAAAAGGAACGCAAGTCGTGGCAATCAGGAGAGGATTTCGAAGTCATTAGGATGAGGGGTGATCTCATAGAGGTGTATAAAATCATGAGAGGAACAGATCGGGTAGACGCACAGAGTCTCGTGCCCAGAGTAGGTGAATCGAGGACCAGAGGGCATAGGTTTAAAGTGAAGAGGAAAAGATTTAATCGGAATCTGAGGGGTAACTTTTTCACACAAAAGGTGGTGGGTGTTTGGAACGAGCTGCCGGAGGAGGTAGTTGAGGCTGGGACTCTCCCAACATTTAAGAAACAATTAGACAGGTACATGGATGATAAGTTTGGAGGGATAGAAACATAGAAACATAGAAAATAGGTGCAGGAGGAGGCCATTCGGCCCTTTGAGCCAGCACCGCCAATCATTGTGATCATGGCTGATCGTCCCCAATCAATAACCCGTGCCTGCCTTCTCCCCATATCCCTTTATTCCACTAGCCCCTAGAGCTCTATCTAACTCTTTCTTAAATCCATCCAGTGGACTTGGGCCTCCACTGCCCTGTGCAGCAGGGAATTCCACAAATTCACAACTCTCTGGGTGAACAAGTGTTTTCTCACCTCAGTCTTAAATGGCTTGTCCTTTATTCTAAGGGGATATGGGTCAAACACGGCCAGGTGGGACTAGTGTAGATGGGACATGTTGGCCGTCATGGGCAAGTTGGGCTGAAGGGCCTGTTTCCATGCTGTATCACTCTATGACACTCTTAGCTTGATGATAGTGCCTGAATAAGAGGTAATTGAATAAAACATGAAAACAGGGTAGAGTGGAGAGAGGCATAAAATGCTGGAGTAACTCAGCAGAACATGCAGCATCTCTGGATAGAAGGATTTTGGGCTTATGGTCCCTGCCGTTAGCAGACAGCAATCTGCTCGCAAATCCCCTCCAGCACACCAGTCTGTTACTCGTAATCAAACCACCATTCAATGCATTTTTTGAAGACAGATCCACTAACAAGGCTTTGCTACGGATGCTGGCAATTGTGGAAATGTTGCTGAAAACAAGGCAATTGTCCGTCATTGCCACTTGGACCGGACCTGGTGGGAGATGAACACATTGCCTCTCTGGCACCAACTCCTTGCAGATCAATCATGGCACCACAGTGGAAAGATCTAATCAGCTTTAACCTAACATTGGAAAAGGATCAACCGCTGCACCTGCCGATACTTTCCTTACTTGCGATATTTCCCAAACATACCATGGGCGGCAGCACCAGAGACCCGGGTTCGTTCCTAGACTACGGGTGCTGTCTCTACAGTATTGGTACGTTCTCCCCGTGATCTGCATGGGTTTCCTCCAAGATCTTCGCTTTCCTCCCACACTTCAAAAGACGTACAGGTTTGTAGGATCTCTCATTTCCCTTATCCCTAAACAGTCTGGAGAAGGGTCTCTCACCGAAACGTCACCCATTCCTTCTCTCCAGAGATGCTGCCTGTCCCGCTGAGTTACTCCAGCTTTTTGTGTCTACCTTCGGTTTAAACCAGCATCTGCAGTTCCTTCCCACACAGGTTCGTAGGTTAATTGGCTTGGTGTATTTGTAAAATTGTCCCTAGTGTGTGTAGGATAGTATTAGTGTGCGGCCGGGGATCGCTGGTCGGTGCGGACTCGGTGGACCGAAGGGCCTGTTCTGCGCTGTAACTAAACTAAACTAAATTTTCCAAATATACCACATGAGATACCTTGACGTCCTTTCTGTCATATTTGCCTCTACCAGTCGGTGCAAATTAGTTTTGTGTTTGTTAAAGAAGGAACTGCAGATGCTGGAAAATCGAAGGTAGACAAAAGTGCTGGAGAAACTCAGCGGGTGCAGCAGCGTCTATGGAGCGAAGGAAATAGGCAACGTTGCCGCACCCGCTGAGTTTCTCCAGCACTTTTGTCTACCTTTAGTTTCGTTTTTATTTTGTTTACTGCTATAGTTACAGTTTAGTTTATTGTCACGTGTACCGAGGTACAGTGAAAAGCTTTTTGTTGCGTGCTATCCAGTCAGCATCCAGTTTTCCTTCCACACCCCAAAGACGTGCGGGTTTGCAGCTTAATTAAGCCTCTGTAAGAATGTAAGACCATAAGTGTGTCGGGCGTGGATAAAGTGGGATAACATAGAACTGGTGTGAAGGTCAGCGTGAGCTCGATGGTTCGAAGGGCCTGTTTCCATGCAGAAACAAAGAACTGCAGATGCTGCTTTTGTGCACAAAAGAACACAAAGTGTTGGAGTAACTCAGCGGGTCAGGCAGCATCTGTGGAGAACATGGATAGGTGACGTTTCACAGAGTGCTGGAGTAACTCAGCGGGTCAGGCAGCATCTCTGGAGAACATGGATAGGTGACGTTTCGGGTTTGGACCCTTCCTCAGGATGTGTTTCCAGGCTGTATCTATAAGCAAAACTAGAGCAAACCTTTCCATTCCCCATAATTCCCCCGCATTTAGTTTATTGTTTGAATTTAGTGATACGGAGCGGAAACATGCCCTACCGCCCACCGAGTCCTTGTCGACCGGTGATCACCCCACACACTAGCACTATCCGACACACACTAGGGGCAATTTACACTTTTTGCCCAAGCCACGTAACCTACCAACCTGCACGTCTTTGGAGTGTGGCAGGAAACCGGAGCACCCGGAGAAAACCCACGCGGGTCACGGGGAGAACGTACAAAACTTTGTACAAACAGCACCCATAGTCAGGATCGAACCCGGGTCTCTGGCGCTGTGAGGCAGCAACTCTACCCCTACGCCTCTGTGCCGCCCAAAGTGAGGCACCATTGGTTTCGCAATGGAGAGTTCGGAGCTAAATTGGAGAACAACAACAGTCTGAAGAAGGGTCTCGACCAGAAACGTATCCTATTCCTTCTCTCCAGAGATGCTGCCTGTCCCGCTGAGTTACTCCAGCATTTTGTGTCTAACAATGGTACAAACATCCCCATGCATGGGCATTGTCTGCAGTGGCCATTGGCAGCAGCTTTTCATTCATATATTGACTTCCTGTCCTTATGACAGATTCAGGTTTCCTCTGACTAATTGGTGCCTGTGTGAGTGCTCGACATTCTCCCACTGCAGGGCATATTGGTAAGGGAAACAGGCAGTATAAAGGTTGCTGGGAGGCAGGTGAGACCTAATTTAGTTCATTTACAGATGGCTTGCGACTTTCTGAACCAATCTGCCTCTTTTAGTTTCCCAATATTAGTTTGCAAACTTACAGTCAAGCCATCATGATTTACTGCTTTAGTTTAGTTTAGTTTAAGGAAGTAAGTAAGTTTATTGGCCAAGTATTCACATACAAGGAATTTGCCTTGGTGCTCCGCCCACAAGTAACAACATGACATACAGTGACAGTTATAAATTAGTTTAGTTTAGTTTAGAGATACAGCACGGAAACAGGCCCTTCAGCCCACCGGGTCTGCACCGATTGTGTCTATTTTTTGAAGTAGTTCTTATTTTAATTATCAGGTCTATAGAATATTGACATGATTGTGTTTTAGTTTTAGTTTAGTTTAGAGATACAGCGCGGTAACAGGCCCTTCGGCCCACCGAGTCTGCAACCCCCGCACATTAACACTAGCCTACACACACTGGGGACAATTTACATTTATACCAAAGCCAATTAACCTACAGACCTGTACGTCTTTGGAGTGTGGGAGGAAACCGAAGATCTCTGAGAAAACCCAAACTGTACAGACAGCACCCGTAGTCGGGATCGAACCCGGGTCTCTGGGGCTGTGAGTCAGTAACTCTACCGCTGCGCCACCCTGCCACACAAATGATTCATAATTTAATTTTGTTTATTTTATTATTTTATTGTCACGTGTATCCAGTTGCAGTGAAAAGCTTTCGTAGCGTGCTATCCAGTCAGCGGAAAGACAACACAAGTCAAGTCAAGTCAATTTTATTTCTATAGCACATTTAAAAACAACTCTCGTTGACCAAAGTGCTTTACATCAGTGCAGGTACTAACATGCTACAAACAGTGGTACATAGATCTAACAATACATACATAAATACATACATACAGCACTCCCTCAGAGGACCTCAAGAAACGCTTGTGAGTAGAAATAGGTTTTAAGCCTAGACTTAAAGGAGTCGATGGAGGGGGCAGTTCTGATGAGAAGATGGATGCTGTTCCATAGTCTAGGTGCTGCAACCGCAAAGGCGCGGTCACCCCTGAGCTGATACCTGGACCGCGGGAGTCACATGATTAAAATCGAGCCGTCCACAGTGTACAGATTCATGATAAATGGTATACTACAAAATATTAGACCATTCATAAATATCAGAAATATTACAAATTGAAATAAAATTGACTGTTCTGGGAATAATTCATTTGGATCAAAGCCAGGATTTTCTTTTATTCCCAAGGAGCTGTTAAATATTTTCTAGCATATTTTTGATCACATTGCTTAGTCCAAACTAGCGTTGCTCTTTTGGAAGTGTCTCCCTCAGGTATGATCTCACTTTGATGTTCAGGAGCAAACTAACCAGCAAATATCACTCAATAGTCATAGAATGATACAGCGTGGAAACAGGCCCTTCTGCCCAACTTGCCCACACCCACCAACATGTGTCTATCTTCGCTTTAAACCAGCATCTGCAGTTCCTTCCTACACATGCCCCATCTACACTAGTCCCACCTGCCTGTGTTTGGCCCATATCCCTACAAACCTGTCCTATCCATGTACCTGTCTAAAAGCTTCTTAAACTTTGGGATAGTCCCTGCCTCAACTACCTCCTCCGGCAGCTTGTTCCATACACCCACCACCCTTTCTGTAAAAAAGTTACCCCTCTGGTTCCTATCAAATCTTTCCCCTGTCACCTTAATCCTATGTCCACTGGTCCTCGATTCCACTGCTCTGGGCAAAAGAATATGCATTTATCCAAGCAATTCCTCTCATAATTTTCTACACCTCTATAAGATCACCCCTCATCCTCCTGCGCTCCAAGGAATAGTGTCCCAGCCTGCTCAACCTCTCCCTGTAGCTCAGGCCCTCGAGTCTTGGCAACATCCTCGTAAATCTTCTCTGTGCCATTTCCAGCTTGACAACATCTTTCCTGTAACATGGTGCCCAGAATTGAACACAATACTCTAAATGTGGCCTCACCAACATCTTATACAGCTGTATGTCTGTTACTGAATCTGATGGTACGTACTTTCATGCTTTAGCCTGAATAGACAAAAGACAATAGACAATAGGTGCAGGAGTAGGCCATTCGGCCCTTCGAGCCAGCAACGCCATTCAATGTGATCATGGCTGATCAAGAAGGGTCCCGACGTGAAACGTCACCTATCCATGTTCTCCACAGATGCTGCCTGACCCGCTGAGTTACTCCAGCACTCTGTGAAACGTCACCTATCCATGTTCTCCACAGATGCTGCCTGACCCGCTGAGTTACTCCAGCACTCTGTGAAACGTCACCTATCCATGTTCTCCACAGATGCTGCCTGACCCGCTGAGTTACTCCAGCACTGTGTGAAACGTCACCTATCCATGTTCTCCACAGATGCTTCCTGACCCGCTGAGTTACTCCAGCACTGTGTGTCTTTTGAAGCTGTTGTATCTTCTGGCCAACGAGAGAGGGGAGAAGAGGGTGGGGGGGGGAGTGGGGGGGTGGGGGGGAGGATGTAAAGGACCTATGATGACGGAGCCGATTTCACCAGTTAAAGACTTAGGCACAAAATGCTGGAGTAACTCAGCGGGTCAGGCAGCATCTCTGGAGAGAAGGAACAGGTGGCGTTTCGGGTCGAGACCCTCCTTCAGACTGGCAGTGTGAAGGTGTAGATGGAGCAAGTAAATATTTAAAACAGTAGGTAGACAAAAGTCCTGGAGAAACTCAGCGGGTGCAGCGGCATCTATGGAGCGTAGGAAATAGGCAACGTTTCGGGCCGAAACCCAGAAGGAAATAGGCAACGTTTCGGACCGAAACCCGGAAGGGTTTCGGCCCGAAACGTTGCCTATTTCCTTCGCTCCATAGATGCCGCTGCACCCGCTGAGTTTCTCCAGCACTTTTGTCTACCTTCGATTTTCCAGCATCTGCAGTTCCTTCTCAAGCATTTAAAACAGTGGATGGCGTGTTGATCAAGCACGTCACCAACATTGTGAGCGAGAAAGAGAGAGCGAGAGAGAAACAGAGAGAGGAGAGAATGGGGAGAGAGTTAACCCGTTAGAGATGTCTTATCTACTTGCACTGCCCAGCTCCGAGATGAATTGGACTATTTTTGTTATTTGTGGATGTATTATTTATTTCGAAAGGCCGTAATTACAGAGTTGAGGCATGCCTTAGTGGGACTGACAGCCTCTGACAGTTGTCACCCACTAGAAAACAACAGAGGAATGACCACAGTGAATCACTGCCTAATCTTGACAATGACTGAGAACACAATGACTGAGACCGAGTGTTTTGATCAACTAACATCTCTCGTTACTGAAACTTCCATGATTTTACTTGATGCAACCTCTCTCTCTTCCCCTCTCAGTCTGCCTTTTGAAAGTTTCAAAGTGATCACGTTGGGCAGGGTTTTCCGAAAAGTCTTCCCTTCACCGACCGACCGTCATGCTCAATAGACTCCTGTGCCGACTTAACTTGACACCTTATTAAAAAAGGACTTGAACGCATTTCCTGCCAGCCTGACTTCCGATGTGCTTTCATGAGGCCAACTGCAGGCTGGTTGGGAAGGCTGTAGTGCGGGATAAGGAAAGATCGGGAGCACATTCATCGTCCTTAACTTGTGGTTATTCACCAATTGGTTTGTTTTACCCCTTGGTTATTTCTGGCACTTTGTTGACAACCCCATAAATATTCATGTTTAAGAAGGAACTGCAGATGCTGGAAAAATCGAAGGTGGATAAAAGTGCTGGAGAGCTGGTATTTAATACAGAGAAATGTGAGGGGTTGCATTTCGGGAAGACCATCACGGGCAGGACCTACACAGTGAATGGTGAGGCTCTGGGAGGGGTTGTAGAGCAGAGGGATCGAGGAGTGCAGGTGCATCGTTCATTGAAAGTGGCATCGCAGGTAGATAGGGCGGTCAAAAAGGCTTTTGGCGCATTGCCCTTCACCAGTCACAGTATTGAGGTCACGGGGAGAGCGTACAAACTCCACACAGACAGCACCCGTAGTCAGGATCGAACCCGGGTCTCTGGCGCTGTGACTCTACCGCTGCGCCAATGTGCCGCGTGGCTACAATTTCAATCCTCATTCTGGGAGAGATGGGGTCAGTGGTGGAATTGGCGAGAAACAATAGACAATAGGTGCAGGAGTAGGCCATTCGGCCCTTCGAGCCAGCACCGCCATTCAATGTGATCGTGGCTGATCATCCACAATCACAATCAGAGGTGGGGAGGGTGGGGAGGGTGGGGGGGTTAGGACCCCGGCAATTGCAACAAGACAAGTTAGAGCGGAGTGGAAAGATCAGAAACATAATCGAAGGTAGACAAAAATGCTGGAGAAACTCAGCGGGAGAGGCAGCATCTATAGAGAGAAGGAATAGGTGACGTTTCGGGTCGAGACCCTTCGGGTGAGGCGGCATCTATGGAGAGAAGGAATAGGTGGCGTTTAGGGTCGAGACCCCTTCGGAAACTCACCTATTACTCCTCTCCATAGATGCTGCCTCACCCACTGAGTTTCTCCAGCATTTTTGTCTACCTTCGATTTTTCCAGCATCTGCAGTTCTTTCTCAAACAGAAACATAATCAGCCTCCTTACCTCTTCACAGCACCGAGGATGCCTGCGTTTATATATGGTGCAAATCAACACCTTTTAACAATGACTGCAAGACCGTTGCAAATTGCCTGACACTTCTTCCATGACACCCACCGCACGCACACATAGCCAGGACTCAGACCTGTTAATCCCAATTAAGAATGCAAACTTTACATCCCAGCCCGGCACAAAATCACGCCTGCATGTCCTGGAGCCTTTAATTATAAGGGGGAGGGGGGTACATTCGGAATTCTCCGACACCGCACATTTGTCAGTGGTGGGGCAGAGGTCAAATCTGCGATGTTCATTCATTTTTTCCTGCACCTCGTTGCTCTGAGGAAATTAAGCGCCGGCTTTGAAAATATTGCTCCTGGGTGGGCGGTAGAGTCGCTGCCTCACAGCGCCGTGGACACGGGTTCGATCCTGACTACGGGTGCTGTCTGTGCGGAGTTTGTACGTTCTCCCCGTGGGTTTTCCCCGGGATCTCCGGTTTCCTCCCACACTCCCATGACGTACAGGTTTGTAAGTTAATTGGCTTGGTGTAGGTGTCAATTGTCCCCAGTGTGTGTAGGGTAGTGTTAAGGTGCGGGGATCGCTGGTTGGCACGGTCTCAATGGGCCGAAGGGCCTGTTTCCGCGCTGTATCTTTAATTGAATCATCACCTGTCCATGTTCTCCAGAGATGCTGCCTGACCCGCTGAGTTACTCCAGCACTTTGCGAAACGTCACCTATCCATGTTCTCCAGAGATGCTGCCTGACTCGTTGAGATACTCCAGCATTTTGAGTCCTTTCCATAGCAGAGGTCTTGGGGCTGAATGGCCAGCTTCTCAGAATAGACTTCGTATTGCTTCTTTTACGAAGCATTATTGGAAGAGCAAACACAAAATAAGTTGTGTCTTACAGTATAACAAGCACTGAATCACGGCATTGAACATAAGCTAGCGTTTTTAGTATCATTTTTCATTGATTTCACAATTGCCTAAGTACAACAGCATCAGAAGTCAATTAATTACACTCTACATGAGACAAGACAGTTCTAATCATTGCCAAATTATTTTATGTTTCTCAAAATAAGTATTCATTTAAACCACTCAATTAATCAGAATCTTAAGCCTTTGACACTTTTACAGTATGTGCTTAATCAATTGACTCACAATCAGCATGAATATAATTCTGTGGTTACTGGACTGTTTAAAAAAAAGTGGTATCAAGGGAGCTCTCTAATAACAGTTCATTCATTCCGTGTCAGTCCCAAGAAGGCTCCGTTATGGCAGATGCTTGATAAAACTCAGCCGTTTGACATCAAGAAATGAAAGGAAACAAATCTCCATTAAATTCAATGATTCACCGATTATTGCAGCATTTCATTTGACCTCCCCGAACCATTTTGTGCTCTTCCCACGCACAGCACTGCAGAATATTGGACTAGAGCCTGCAACACATGGATGGGCGACGTTTCGGGTCAAGACCCGCCTTCCGATCCATGTTCTCCACAGGTGCTGCCTGCCCCGCTGAGTTCCTCCAGCACTTTGTGCCCGTTTGTGATTTAACCAGCATCTGCAGTTTTTTTTTTGTTTCTACAGACTGCAATAGACAATATGTGCAGGAGTAGGCCATTCGGCCCTTCGGCCCTTCGAGCCAGCACCGCCATTCAATGTGATCATGGCTGATCATCCCCAATCAGTACCCCATCCCTGCCTTCTCCTCATATCCCCTGACTCCGCTATCTTTAAGAGCCCTATCAAGCTCTCCCTTGAAAGTATCCAGAGAACCGGCCTCCACCGCCCTCTGAGGCAGAGATTTCCACAGACTCACAACTCTCTGTGTGAAAAAGTGTTTCCTCATCTCCGTTCTAAATGGCTTACCCCTTATTCTTAAACTGTAGCCCCTGGTTCTGGACTCCCCCAACATCGGGAACATGTTTCCTGCCTCTAGCGTGTCCAAACCCTTAATAATCTTATATATTTCAATAAGATCCCCTCTCACCCTTCTAAATTCTAAAGTATACAAGCCCAGCCGCTCCATTCTCTCAGCATATGACAGTCCCGCCAACCCGGGAATTAACCTTGTGAATCCACGCTGCACTCCCTCAATAGCAAGAATGCTATTTTTGTTTCTACAGCCTACAATGCATGCTTGTCGCTTTCTGTATGTGCTGACAATTGGGGAAAGATGATCACACCTCACCGGTCAACTCTTCAACTGATTCATTTGCAGATGCTGGTTTACACCGAAGATAGACACAAAATGCTGGAGTAACTCAGCGGGTCAGGCTGCATCACTGGAGGTCTGACGAAGGGTCTCGACCCGAAACGTCACCCATTCCTGCATGTCCCGCAGAGTTGGTCCAGCTTTTTGTGTCTATCTCTGATTCATTCTCCAGTTCCTCATTTTTTGTACCTTGTTCGTACGATCCCGAGGTCAGGATCGAACCAGGGTCGCTGGCCCTTGTGAGGCAGCAACTCTACTAACTGAGCTAATGTTCTGCCTAAATAAACATTTGTTGTTGAGATCCTGCAGTAGCTTCCCCACACACTCGTCCAAGGAGAGGTAGCTGAATGGATAGAAAATTGGGTTCATGGATGTCATCAGAGGGTGATGGTGGAAGGTTGCATCTGTGACTAGTGGTGTGCCTCAGGGTTCATGCAGAACCTTATCGAATGCCTTGTTGAAATCCAAATATACAACATCTACAGCTCTGCCCTCATCAACCTTCCTTGTTATTAGATCATATGCCTTCTTTACCACTAAATCTACTGTGTTGCCACTTTCAGGGTCTGACTCTCAATGGGCAAGTCCTTCTTGGCCAGTGTGATTTATCTGGGATAACGCGAGTGAACACACACTATTCTTGCATCCTGGAGCACAATCAATGAGTACAGGGCGGCACGGTGGCACAGCGGTAGAGTTGCTGCCTTACAGCGCCAGAGCCCTGGGTCCCAAGTTCGATCCCGACTACGGGTGCTGTCTGTACGGAGTTTGTACGTTCTCCCCTTGACCTCTGAGATCTTCAGTTTCCTTCCAGACTCCAAAGACGTACAGGTTTGTGGGTTAATTGGCTTGGTATGAATATCAAATTGTCCCTAGTGTGTGTGTGTGTGTGTAGGATAGTGTTAATGTGCGGGGATCGCTAGTTGGCGCAGACTCGGTGGGCCAAAGGTCCTGTTTCCGCGCTGTATCTCGAAACAACTGAACTAAATTATCTATACTCATCTATTGCATCCGCTGCTCTAGATGTCAGCTGCTCTACATCGGTGAGACCAAGCGCGGGCTTGGCGATCGCTTCACCCAACACCTCCGCTCGGTTCGCAATAACCAACCTGATCTCCCGGTGGCCCAGCACTTCAACTCCCCCTCCCATTCCGAATCCGACCTGTCTGTCCTGGGCCTCCTCCATGGCCAGAGTGGGTCCCACTGCAAATTGGAGGAGCAGCACCTCATATTTCGCTTGGGTAGTTTACACCCCAGCGGTATGAACATTGACTTCTCCAATTTCAGGTAGTCCTTGCTTTCTCCTTCCTTCCCCTCCCCTTCCCAGCTCTCCCACAGCCCACTGTCTCCGCCCCTTCCTTTCTTCTTCCCCCCCCTTCCACCCCCACATCAGTCTGAAGAAGGGTCTCGACCCGAAACGTCACCTATACATTCGCTCCATAGATGCTGCCTCACCCGCTGAGTTCCTCCAGCATTTTTGTCTACCTTTGATTTTTCCAGCATCTGCAGTTCCTTCTTAAACATAAACCATCTATACTGATAACTTTACCTCTGCATTGCTCAGTAAGGGCTTGGTTGCAGCGTCTAATTGGTAAGCAACTTACTGAATACAATCCAGCGCTCGGGAAAACTGAGGGACTTCTGCAGTCGACTAATGAAGGTAGTCCTTTAACCTTCCTCAGCAAAGGGTCTATTATCATTGCCAAACTGCACCTGTCGTCTGCCACATAAAAGGTTCATGTACACAACTGCCGATTAATTTTTAATGTAGAAACGTATAGAAGTCGGTAAACTTCTCTTTTCTCAAAACTTCACGCCTTTTCATAATTCATGGTATTTCCTGAATGGGGTTCGTTGCTTGGCAGAAGAGATTCGACAGCCAAATATTATTTTGGAGACGGACAGGGTTTGTGACGAGCGTGTGTCTATCTTTAAGGAGAAGATTTTAAACAGTCAAGGGGAGTGCTTCAGACATGAAGACTGGGCCTTTCACTGTGTGTGTGCTCTCCCCATTGCAATTTAGTTTGGGGATGCAAGGAACTGCAGACACTGGTTCACAAAAAAAAGAGACAAGAGTGCTGGAGTAACTCAGCGGGATCAGGCAGCACCTCTGGAGAACATGGAAGGGCACGGTGGCGCAGCAGAAAAGAGTTGCTGCCTCACAGCGCCAGAGACCCGGGTTCCATCCTGACTACGGGTGCTGCCTGTACGGAGTTTGTACGTTCTCCCCGTGACCTGCATGGGTTTTCTCCGGCTGCTCCGGTTTCCTCCCACACTCCAAAGACGTGCAGGTTTGTAGGTTAATTGGCTTGGTTTAAGTGTAAAATGTACCCAGTGTGTGTAGTACAGCGTTAGTGTGCGGGGATCGCAGGTTGGCGTGGACTCGGTGGGCCGAAGGGTTTGTTTTCGCCCTGTATCTCTAAATTAAACTAAAGCAGACATTGTAGTGGGAGGAAGAAAGTCGGAAGAGAGGTGGGGTCATGCCAAAGCTTGGCAAGTAATGAGAGGACAAAATGTGGAGGACTGAACTGCAGATGCCAGTTTAAACCGGACACAAAAAGCTGGAGTAACTCAGCGGGACAGGCAGCATCTCTGGAGAGAAGGAATGGGTGACGTTCCGGGTCGAGACCCTTCTTCAGACTTCTATTCTAGGTGCTGCATAAAGTTCTGTTGCTGAGGTAGGATTAAGGGCCTGTCCCACTGTACGAGGTAATTCAAGAGTTCTCCCGAGTTTACCCCGATTCGAACTCGGAGAATTACGGTAATAGCCGCTCGTAGGTACTCGGGGCTCTTGTGGACATTTTTTCACAGTGCTGAAAAAACTTCCCGAGTTACCGCGTTTCCCGAGTACCTGCCGTTAGCGTTACGAGCCGCTACGAGACATCCCCGAGCTCCGACGTAGCCGCTACGTACATTCTACGTACTTACCACGAGTTTGATTTTTTTTAAACTCGGGAGAGCTCTCGAATTAGCTCGTACAGTGGGTCAGGCCCATTAGGGTTCAGGCCTCTGCGAGAACTCTCATGGATGTAGGAAAATATCTATTCCGGAGCCTGGTGGTGTGAGACTTCAGGCTTGTGTATCTCCAGCATCGAGAAGAGGAGCCAGCCCGGATAGAACAACCCTCTCTCATCCTGCACTGACGTGCCAGTCTGTTTATCTCCCAAAGATCTACTGGGCGGCCATGGTGATCCAGCGGTAGAGTTGCTGCCTTACAGCGTTTACATCGCCGGAGACCCGGGTTCGATCCCGACTATGGGTGCTGTCTGTACAGAGTTTGTACGTCCCTCCCGTGACCTGCGTGGGTTTTCTCTGAGATCTTCAGGTTCCTCCCACACTCCAAAGACTTACAGGTAATTGGCTTGGTGTGTGTGTAAATTATCCCTAGTGTGTGTAGGACGGTGTTAATGTGCGGGGATCGCTGGTCGGTGCGGACTCGGTGGGCCGAAGGGCCCGTTTCTGCGCTGTATCTCTAAACTAAAACTAAAATAAAATAAAATATGCGTATACCTTTAGAATCAAAATAAGTCAAGGCTGGCACAATGGCGCAGCGTAGAGTTGCTGCCTCACAGCGCCAGTTACCCGTGTTCGATCCTGACTCTTGATGCGGTCTGTACGGAGTTTGCACGTTCTGCCCGTGACCGCGTGCTCCGGTTTCCTCCCACACTCCAAAGACGTGCAGGTTTGTAGGTTAATTGGCTGTGGTAAAACTGTAAATTGTCCCTCGTGTGTGTGTGTAGGATAGTGTTAGTGTGCGGGGATCGCTGGTCAGCGCGGACTTGGTGTATCCGGGCTGTATCTCTAAACTAAAAAAAAAAAAACTACCGTAAGTTTCTTTCCTCCACAGTGTTTCAGAAAAGAATGCGATTACAGCTTAAGCCCCGTCCCACTTTCCCGAGTTACTCACAAATTCTCCCGAGTTTTCCCCTTGCTTCAAACTCGGAGAATGGCCGTAATGAGTGTATAGGAGTCCGTAGGAGGCCGTAGGAGTCCGTAGATATATCGTAGCGGCTCGTAATGCCAGCCGTAGCTACTCGGGGCATCAGGTAAGTCATTTTTCAGCATGTTAAAAAAATGTCCACAAGTATAAAAATAGCCCCGAGTACCTGCGGCTGGCTATTACCGTAATTCTCCGAGTTTGAATCAAGGGGAAAACTCGGGAGAATTCGTGAGTAACTCGGGAAAGTGGGACAGGGACTTTACAACCCAGCGGTATGAATATTAATTTCTCTAACTTCAAGTAACCCTTGCATCCCCTCTCTCTCCATCCCTCCCCCACCCTAGTCATTATACGAGTTTCACTGTCATCCTGGTGAGTTTCATTGTCTGTAACTCATTTTCACCTAGCCCACGGCTAACAATGGCCTGTTCCCTTGGTCATCGTCACTTTTTTGAACATCTTTCTTTCATTTGTTCTGCATCTCTCCACATCACCGTCTATATCTCTCGTTTCCCTCTCCCCTGACTCTCAGTCTGAACAAGGGTCTCGACCTGAAACGTCACCTATTCCTTCTCTCCACAGATGCTGCCTGTCCCGCTGAGTTACTCCAGCTTTTTCTGTCTATCTTCGGTCCTAACCAGCATCTACAGTTGCTTCCTCCACACTGCACTGACTGGGGTTGTCTGTAGGATCATTAAAATCTGTCTTTAAAGGAAACTATCGCAAGTATCAGGGGCCCGGATCTCGCGGGCCGGAGGTGGAGCCTCGCGGGTCTAAGGAGCCCTCAGCTGTCGCAGCTGGGGCACGGGTCGGCACCACGGAGGCATCCGGAGAGGACCCGGCGGCGTTGGTGGAGAGGTCGGCGCGGCGGTCGATGATGGCTCCGACCGACGGATGAGGACGGACCACGTGGAAGTGAGGGACCCCGCTGCCGGGGGAAGTAATGAACGAAGGAGGACTTGGCATGGGGGGGGGGGAACCGCCATGAGGAAGGGGGGGAGATCAATGGCGGAACTGGCACATGGGAGTGGGGGGAATTTGTAACATTGTCAGCACCCTTTATGTGGCGACTATTCGCATACCTTAGGTGAGCAAGCAAAGAATGTCACTGTGCCTTGTCAGATGTGACAATATAGTATTCAATTTAAATTCAATAATTTCAACAATGCACAGTTCGGAGAGATGGAGGTAACTCCGACAGACTAAAGCTATTATTATGGAACTAAAAGCACTAAGATGCGCTCTTCACAACTTGGCCTTCGTGTCCAGCTTGCCTCAATCGGGATTGCAGCATGCTATGAATGTCCATCTTTGTATGCTGCCTGGTCCTGCCTGGTCCACGCGACAGTGAGAGTAGGAATGGAGCGAGGTGGAGGATAAATGCGTGGCTGAAGGACTGGTGCAGAAGGCAGGGATTCAAATTTCTGGATCATTGGGACCTCTTTTGTGGAAGGTTCGACCTGTACAAAAAGGATGGGTTGCACTTGAATCTGAGGGGGACCGATATCCTGGCGGGGAGATCTGCAAAGGCTACTAGGGAGACTTTAAACTAGAATGGTTGGGGGGAGGGACTCAAATAGAGAATGCTATTAGACAGTGTGTGAGGCAGGAGGCAGAGAAGGAAAGCACTCAGACCCAACATGTAGGGGGGAAAGAAGAAAACAATAATAAACAGAGAATAAGAGGTGGTGGGGTTCTTAAATGGGTGAGCAGAGAAACAGAGGGGTGTAAAATGCGGGCGGAAGCAATAGGTAGCAAGGTGAAAAATAAAAGTGGCAGACAGACAAATCCAGGGCAAAAATCAAAAAGAGCCACTTTTCAACATAATTGTATAAGGGGTAAGAGCGTTGTAAAAACAAGCCTGAAGGCTTTGTGTCTCAATGCAAGGAGCATTCGTAATAAGGTGGATGAGTTGAACGTGCAGATAGCAATTAATGATTATGATATAGTTGGGATCACGGAGACATGGCTCCAGGGTGACCAAGGCTGGGAGCTGAACATCCAGGGATATTCAATATTCAGGAGGGATAGAGAGAAAGGAAAAGGAGGTGGGGTAGCGTTGCTGGTTAGAGAGGAGATTAACGCAGTGGAAAGGAAGGACATTAGCTTGGAGGATGTTGAATCGGTATGGGTAGAGCTGCGAAACACTAAGGGGCAGAAAACGCTGGTGGGTGTTGTGTACAGGCCACCTAGCAGTAGTAGTGAAGTTGGGGATGGCATCAAACAGAAAATTAGAAATGCGTGCAAAGGCAAAACAGTTATAATGGGTGACTTCAATCTACATATAGATTGGGTGAATCAAATTGGCAGGGGTGCTGAGGAAGAGGATTTCTTGGAATGTATGAGGGATAGTTATCTAAACCAACATGTAGAGGAACCAACGAGAGAGCAGGCTATTCTAGACTGGGTATTGAGTAATGAGGAAGGGTCAGTTAGCAGACTTGTTGTGCGTGCCCCCTTGGGCAAGAGTGACCATAATATGGTTGAGTTCTTCATTAGGATGGAGAGTGACATTGTTAATTCAGAAACAACGGTTCTGAACTTAAAGAAAGGTAACTTTGAGGGTATGAGACGTGAATTGGCCAAGATTGACTGGCAATTAGTTCCAAAAGGATTGACGGTGGATATGCAATGGAAGGCATTTAAAGACTGCATGGATGAACTACAAAAATTGTTCATCCCAGTATGGCAAAACAATAAATCAGGGAAGGTAGTGCATCCGTGGATAACAAGGGAAATCAGGGATAGTATCAAAGCAAAAGATGATGCGTACAAATTAGCCAGAAAAAGCAGCATACCACAGGACTGGGAGAAATTCAGAGACCAGCAGAGGAGGACAAAGGGCTTAATTAGGAAAGGGAAAATAGATCATGAAAGGAAACTGGCAGGGAACATAAAAACTGACTGCAAAAGTTTTTATAGATATGTGAAGAGAAAGAGATTAGTTAAAACAAATGTAGGTCCCTTGCAGTCAGAAACAGGTGAATTGATCATGGGGAACAAGGATATGGCGGACCAATTGAATAACTACTTTGGTTCCGTCTTCACTAAGGAAGACATAAATAATCTGCCGGAAATAGCAGGGGGCCGCAGGTCAAAGGAGATGGAGGAACTGAGTGAAATCCAGGTTAGTCGGGAAGTGGTGTTGGGTAAATTGAATGGATTAAAGGCCGATAAATCACCAGGGCCAGATAGGCTGCATCCCAGAGTACTTAAGGAAGTAGCTCCAGAAATAGTGGATGCATTAGTGATAATTTTTCAAAACTCTTTAGATTCTGGAGTAGTTCCTGAGGATTGGAGGGTAGCAAACGTAACCCCACTTTTTAAGAAGGGAGGGAGAGAGAAAACGGGGAATTACAGACCAGTTAGTCTAACATCGGTAGTGGGGAAACTGCTAGAGTCAGTTATTAAAGATGGGATAGCAGCACATTTGGAAAGTGGTGAAATCATTGGACAAAGTCAGCATGGATTTACGAAAGGTAAATCGTGTCTGACGAATCTTATAGAATTTTTCGAGGATGTAACTAGTAGAGTGGATAGGGGAGAACCAGTGGATGTGTTGTATCTGGACTTTCAGAAGGCTTTCGACAAGGTACCACATAAGAGATTAGGATACAAACTTAAATCACACGGTATTGGGGGTTCAGTATTGATGTGGATAGAGAACTGGCTGGCAAACAGGAAGCAAAGAGTAGGAGTAAACGGGTCCTTTTCACAATGGCAGGCAGTGACTAGTGGGGTACCGCAAGGCTCAGTGCTGGGACCCCAGCTATTTACAATTTATATTAATGAACTGGATGAGGGAATTGAAGGCAACATCTCCAAGTTTGCGGATGACACTAAGCTGGGGGGCAGTGTTAGCTGTGAGGAGGATGCTAGGAGACTGCAAGGTGACTTGGATAGGCTGGGTGAGTGGGCAAATGTTTGGCAGATGCAGTATAATGTGGATAAATGTGAGGTTATCCACTTTGGTGGCAAAAACGGGAAGGCAGACTTATCTAAATGGTGGCCGATTAGGAAATGGGGAGATGCAGCGAGACCTGGGTGTCATGGTACACCAGTCATTGAAAGTAGGCATGCAGGTGCAGCAGGCAGTGAAGAAAGCGAATGATATGTTGGCCTTCATAGCAAGAGGATTTGAGTATAGGAGCAGGGAGGTTCTACTGCAGTTGTACAGGGTCTTGGTGAGACCACACCTGGAGTATTGCGTACAGTTTTGGTCTCCAAATCTGAGGAAGGACATTATAGCCATAGAGGGAGTGCAGAGAAGGTTCACCAGACTGATTCCTGGGATGTCAGGACTTTCATATGAAGAAAGACTGGATAGACTTGGCTTATACTCGCTAGAATTTAGGAGATTGAGAGGGGATCTTATAGAAACGTACAAAATTCTTATGGGGTTGGACAGGCTAGATGCAGAAAGATTGTTCCCGATGTTGGGGAAGTCCAGGACAAGGGGTCACAGCTTAAGGATAAGGGGGGAATCCTTTAAGACCGAGATGAGGAAAAACTTTTTCACACAGAGAGTGGTGAATCTCTGGAACTCTCTGCCACAGAGGGTAGTTGAGGCCAGTTCATTGGCTATATTTAAGAGGGAGTTAGATGTGGCCCTTGTGGCTAAAGGGATCAGGGGGTATGGAGAGAAGGCAGGTACGGGATACTGAGTTGGATGATCAGCCATGATCATATTGAATGGCGGTGCAGGCTCGAAGGGCCGAATGGCCTACTCCTGCACCTATTTTCTATGTTTCTATGTTTCTATGTCCTAATCTCCCTGTTCATCTTCCGTCGGTGTCCAGTGCTATTGTCTACCTGATGAGAGCGGGCAGGAAAGCAGCGATTTAATATCAATCGGATATTACCCTCGCTAAGCTTTGATGTTCTGGAAGTGCCGTTCGCCAGACTCCCGCTGCATAACGATGAGGAGGATTGACACCCGAGTCTAAATTGCCAAGGCTGTTCTGGTGGATGAGGCGATTTACGAATCTGCACAAAGGAGGCCGTCAGTCAGTGCCTTGGCAATAGATGAAAGGAGTCTCTCCGTCCCTAAGCATTACGTTTTTACCAAGTACGATGTTTTGTCGAGCTGGATTGGGCAGGTGCTCTGTTATTATAACACACAGGATATTTGCATTAAATGAATATATCTCTGAAGACCTGCTTCTGGGGGAACTCACATCACAGTATCTTTACAAATGGTAGCTGGCAATCTTTCTGTCATTTTAAATCTCGCAGTCTGGTCAATCCTCATGTGAGCAAATACAAGACTACACGGATGGATGTCAAAATAAACCACAGTTAATCGCAAGCCTGACAGAAATACAGGGCGAGTTATTTGCTGGATTATGCTGAAACATAGATAGAAACATAGACAATAGGTGCAGGAGGAGGCCATTCGGCCCTTCGAGCCAGCACCGCCATTCATTGTGATCATGGCTGATCGTCCCCAATCAATAACCCGTGCCTGCCTTCTCCCCATATCCCTTGACTCCACTAGCCCCTAGAGCTCTATCTAACTCTCTCTTAAATCCATCCAGTGACTTGGCCTCCACTGCCCTCTGTGGCAGGGAATTCCACAAATTCACAACTCTCTGGGTGAAAAAGTTTTTTCTCACCTCAGTATTAAATGAAGAACGATCCCAAGTCAAGTCAAGTCAAGTTTATTCGTCACATACACATACGAGATGTGCAGTGAAATGAAAAGTGGCAATGCTCGCGGATTGTGCAAAAAAAAACCCAACAAAAAACTACAAACAGAATGGAACAGAATAGTAAGATTAAACGAGAACTTACCAAGTTTGAAGTTTGATCTTTATTTTATGAGGAGTTACGTTGGTGATTACGTGAAGAACCCCGCCAGTGCGCCTGCGCGTCAATCTTCGAAGCAGCGGTGTGAAATCACAAAAAACAACAAGCGAAGTAATATAGTATCATAATGAAACGAGTAATACAAGAACTTCCATCTGACCTTTATGATAGAGGGTTGGGCCGTGGTGGGCACGTAATCACCAACGTAACTCCTCATAAAATAAAGATCAAACTTCAAACTTGGTAAGTTCTCGTTTAATCTTACTATTTTACTTCGGAGTCACGTGAGTGACTACGTGAAGATTTTAAAGCTTTGTGATTTCATGCCGCAGACAAATCCTGGCTTCTCACTGCATTGATTGACTCGGAATGAGAATATTCAATAATGCATTAATAATAACATTTGTACCACAAATGCAGTAATTCATTTATTTGAATAAAATAATTAATAGTATCCCCTTTAACCCAGGGAAAATTAAGCAGAACTTAATATAGTATCTGCAAACAGCCCCGTATTGGCAATAGCCCGATGGTAAAAGTGTTGAAACACCAACTTATTAGATCACCCGGCGGCTGTGAGAATATGATCGACGGCTTCCTTCGTCCTGGTCGTCAATGTTGCTGCTAAACTGAATGGAATGTAAAACCATCAATGTTCACACGTGCAGCAACTAAAACTTGTTTTTAACTATCTTAAAATAGTCTAAACTGACACTATCTTGCATGGTTTTTCGTGAATGATAAACAATCTTGTTTTCATATTTCATAAGATCTTTGTAGCCTCAATTTTTTGCAATAAATATGTCTTAACATATAGACATGGATCCATAGAATATGTTAATAAAACAATCTTGAATCCTGTCACACCTGATCCTACTTCATTTGAGTAGTTCATAAAATGTAAAACATAACATAATCCTGAGGTACTTTTGTGTATCTGTAACTTTGTAGTTACAAGTGCCATAAATATGACTACCTTCATGCTGAACTTGGCCAAATCAGAATCGTACCAAGACTCCTTTGCTGAAGTAGCTTAAAACAATTCTATATTCCAGATTCCCTCCTAGGTTTAGAAGGTCTGGAATTAAAATTCCTTTCATTAATCTGGAAATAAAAGAACGAGACTCAACAGGATGTCTTTCCAACCTCATCAAATAAAAACGAGGAATAATATACTTCTGTGTGAATAAATCGCACTATACCTCAACCCCTTAAATAGAGGCCAATCCAAGATATTTGAGACATGTGCCGTACAACATTCCATATTCTTTTATACACAGAAATTTTTTCCCCTCATTCTTTACATAATGGGAAAGCAGTATTTACAGAGTCACAACTCAGATTCACAAATGTACTGCTTTTGAGTACACTTCCGCCAGACTGCTGTAAGCATATCCACAGCATGCCCAGACAATCCTCTTTTTTAAAACCTGCATCCATACAGGCATATGACGGATGTTACTCTCCAATTATCGAATACACCAGTAACTTCCTTCTTTTGGGAACATTTATCAGAAACTGTCATAAATTCCAATATCAAAGGGAACCATGGCTGCGTAGATCCGTCTGGTACCACGAATACCCCAGAGGCAGCATACTGCTTCGTTTTAAGCAGACACCGATTTATGAGACAGGATGAAGTAAAATGCATATAACAACATACCATCCTAATATTGCGAGAAACATCCATCGCTACTGTCTCCCGATGTAGTCCCATAACACATATCTCTGTGTTAAAGAAGGAACTGCAGATGCTGGAAAATCGAAGGTACACAAAAATGCTGGAGAAACTCAGCGGGTGCAGCAGCATCTATGGAGCGAAGGAAATAGGTAACGTTTCGGGCCGAAACCCTTCTTCAGACTGATAGGGGGTGGGGAGAAGAAAGGAAAAAAGGAAAAGGCGGAGGAGGAGCCCGAGGGCTGGGGGAGGGGGGGAGGAGACAACCAGATGGCTGATGAAGGGGAGGGGACAGCCAGGGCTAGCAGAATTGGGAGAATTCAACGTTCAGGCCACCAGGATGTAGACTGCCCAAGCGGAATATGAGGTGCATTTCCTCCAATTTACGGTGTTGCTCGCTGTGGCCATGGAGGAGACCCAGGACAGAGAGGTCAGATACGGAATGGGAGGGGGAGTTGAAGTGCTGAGCCACCGGGAGTTCAGGTTGGTTATTGCGGACCGACCGGAGGTGTTCGGCGAAACGATCGCCAAGCCTCCGCTTGGTCTCACCGATGTAGATCAGCTGGCATCTAGAGCAGCGAATGCTCTGTAACTGGTGATTGAGTCTGGATGGAAACAAGTCATATCTGGCTTCCCAAATCTGACTATTATATCATTAAAAAATCTTAAGGTTAAACATCCATTCTTTGCTTCATGGAAATTCCACCCATACAATTAATACATGCCATTGCTATAGTGTTGTTAATTTGAAACTGAACTTGCAGATTAGTTGTATTTAACAACAAGCTTGTAGCTCATAAGCCTTCCAATAGACTTTAAAACGTCGATTCTCCATGTCTGTAAAATAATACTTCTTCCATATTCCATCTGTCCACAGATGGATACCTTTTCTGTGGCACCAATCCTAGTACACTGATATCAGTCTATTAAGACCATGGAAGGCTGTTCAATCCATATCTTGCTTGAACTACTGACGACATGTTAAATCCACTACTGCAATCAGAAGCAGCATTTGTTGTTTAATTGCATGGCCTATCAAAAAATGGCCATCATGCATCTTAGTGTTTTTTCTTTTTGCAGTCTGCAGCTGCTGGTAGTCCAATGGCCCATATTGTATTGCTGGAAATAACACTAATTCTCCTAACAGGCTGGCCACCTGTCTTAATTGAAGATTGTTGCTTTTCCAACTGCTTAATACAACCATCAATTAGCTTTACCGTTTACCCTGGGTAAATTACTACCCTTTCAATTGAATCACATAATCAATTGTTGTAAGTATCGTTAAACTTAATTTCTCACTGGATGAATTAAACCCAACTTTCAAAAGTGGTTTGAATAATTTGAGAGAGATAACTCACTAATTCTCTTGTTCGTCCTAATTAGGACATCATCCAGTTAAGCCATCCACATCTGTCCTTGGACTCTAATTAGCCCCAAAATTGGTTTTACCAATTTAGTGAAATTCTAGGAACTGAAGTTAACCCGTTAGACAGAACTTTGAATTGCCATAATTGTTCCTTCAGATAATTTTATCTTATAAATGAACAAACACTAAGTAATATACATCTTTCAGATCTATAAGTGCCATAAAACATCTTTTTTGAAATAAATTGTTTGGCAGTCTCAAAGTCTCCATTTTGAAGTGTCTATACTTCACACAATTTTAAAGACTTGTCAGATCTAAAATACTCCTCACCATTTTAGGTTGAGAAATTTTAAACACAATTTGGTGGTTTTGATAAACCGACCTTTCAATTACTTGTTTCTAAACAAGTTTTCAATTCAGCTTGAACCTCCATCAATTATTTTTATGTGAAATTGGAGTCTTCTGCTTGGAACATGCTGGATGGCAAATCAGTATTTGAATCGAATCAATTAGAAACCTTTCTATAATACTCAGAAGAATAACTGAAGTAATTTGCTTCCAATATTTGGCTGTTTTTGCCTTAATATGTTCCGATAAGAACCAGGTCCACCTACCTCCTTTGTCATCTGCGTGTCCTGTGGACCCTGGCTCCTGGCAGGCAAAACCCACGCTTTTTCGTTTTCCTGCTGCAGGACATCAACTGCGTACCTGCTTCAATGGTCGATTTGATCCTGATGTCGGTCCAGGATTTTGTATGATGTCTGAAAGGATACGTCCTCTTTGCAGACTTGACGACCATTGATGTTGTGATCAACTTTGCTGTTTTTGCCTCATTATCCAACTCTTTCCCACGATTCATGAGGTTTTTTCTCTGAAGAATAAGTTGAATGACTGCACATTGCTGGGCTTTACAGAGTTGCTGCAACTTTGGGTTGATGGTGGACCGAATGGCATACTTCCTGAAACAATTCATCTTGAAGTGGGCGCTACATAGCAACCTTAGTGCCATTTGATGCATCTCCATCCATGGCCTCCATCCATTGTTTTGCAAATTGCAGTTGTTCACCAACCCAGCAGCTTCAATATTCTCTGCAGTTTACTTTCCTTAGGCTTACATGCCTTCGCCCATCTGACCCCTTATATCTTGGTTCACTGCTAGTACTTTCAGCAATACGCAGTTCCTTGGGATCTCGTGCTTTTTGCCATTTTCATCCATCGTAAACTACTAGAGCTGATGGCAGACACAATAGTTGATCACAGAGGCCACTTCCTTTCCAAGTGGCTCTCCTGACTCTGACGGGGCAGCGAATCGTACTGCCAGGAGTAAAACATCTGGCAGCTGCCGTCTTCGCTTGTATCGGCCTCACCGTCAGACTCAGGGTCAGAACTCTCACAGAGCAGCAAATCGTACTGCCAGGAATAGCCCATCTGGCAGCTGCCGTCTTCGCTTGTTTTGGAAACTCTGCTGACCCTGTGCACGCGCCTCATCAATGAGGGTGCTATCAAGCAGCCCTTTACTAGGTGCTGCTGACCTGGCTTCTGGAGCCTGGTTCTGACATCACTCCTCCTGGAGTATGTTTTGTTGGAGCAACCTGTGTACAGGTTCTCCATTTGGAATATCCACTTCAGAAAGTGGGATCCAGCCTTGGAGGTGAATCCCAAACTGACTCTTCCTCCATGGCCCTGACTTGTATGTTGCCTAGCACCCAACTGACGCTGGCTCCGTTCTTTTCTTTAATACACAAGTCCACAGTCGCCCCGCTCCCAGCCGGCGACTGTTGTAGGGTATGAGGCAGTCCTTTACCGACCGCATTCCCGCAGCTTTTTATCGGTTTTGCCTTGCCCCACTGGTGCTGACTAAATTCACTTCAGCCCCAATATCCACAGTCGCTATGCTGTCTGCTGGCGACCGTACCGTGGTCAGAGGCGGCTGGTCGCCGACCGCAATCTCGCGACTCTCTATCGGCTGTGCCGCTCGCCTCCTCCCCCTGCCCGTTTTTTCCATGATGCCTGTGGAAAAAATCCCCACAGACCCACAGCAGACGGACACGGAAATACTCCCAAAATACTTATCTTGTAGTTGAAAACTACAATTCCACTAGAGGAGCTCTGCTCCTCGCGTCCGTTTGCGCCAATGCGTGTGACGTAATGATGCGCAGGCGCACTGGCGGGGTTCTTCACGTGACTCCGAAGTAAAATCACAAATTCACGTCACGTATTTGTGGGAGAGGGGGAAGAAAAAGGAAAAAACAGCAATTTTAAAAAGACGATTTAGAAACATAGAAACATAGAAAATAGGTGCAGGAGTAGGCCATTCGGCCCTTCGAGCCTGCACCGCCATTTGATATGATCATGGCTGATCATCCAACTCAGTATCCCATCCCTGCCTTCTCCCCATACCCCCTGATCCCTTTAGCCACAAGGGCCACATCTAACTCCCTCTTAAATATAGCCAATGAACTGGCCTCAACTACCTTCTGTGGCAGAGAATTCCACAGATTCACCACTCTCTGTGTAAAAAATGATTTCCTCATCTCGGTCCCAAAAGTCTTCCCTCTTATCCTTAAACTGTGACCCCTAGTTCTGGGCTTCCCCAACATCGGGAATAATCTTCCTGCATCTAGCCTGTCCAACCCCTTAAGAATTTTGTACGTTTCTATAAGATCCCCCCTCTGTCTTCTGAATTCCAACGTGTACAAGCCGAGTCTATCCAGTCTTTCCTCATATGAAAGTCCTGCCATCCCAGGAAACAGTCTGGTGAACCTTCTCTGTACTCCCTCTATGGCAAGAATGTCTTTCCTCAGATTAGGAGACCAAAACTGTACGCAATACTCCAGGTGTGGTCTCACCAAGACCCTGTACAACTGCAGTAGAACCTCCCTGCTCTTATACTCAAATCCTTTTGCTATGAATGCTAACATACCATTTGCTTTCTTCACTGCCTGCTGCACCTGCATTCCTACTTTCAATGACTGGTGTACCATGACACCCAGGTCTCGTTGCATCTCCCCTTTTCCTAATCGGCCACCATTCAAATAATAGTCTACTTTCCTGTTTTTGCCACCAAAGTGGATAACCTCACATTTATCCACATTATACTGCATCTGCCATGCCTTTGCCCACTCACCCAACCTATCCAAGTCACCTTGCAGCCTCCTAGCATGCTCCTCACAGCTAACACTGCCCCCCAGCTTCGTGTCATCCGCAAACTTGGAGATGTTGCATTCAATTCCCTCATCCAGATCATTAATATATATTGTAAATAGCTGGGGTCCCAGCACTGAGCCTTGCGGTACCCCACTAGTCACTGCCTGCCATTGTGAAAAGGACCCGTTTACTCCTACTCTTTGCTTCCTGTCTGCCAGCCAGTTCTCTATCCACATCAATACTGAATGTGGATAGAGAACTGGCTGGCAGAACAGCTCTGCCCAGGACAAGAAGGCTCTGCAGAGAGTAGTGCGTTCGGCCATACGCACTATGGGAACTACACTCGCCCCCCTGCATATCTGGCTGCTGGCATTAAGGGTGCTGAATGGGGGAAGATGCCTTATCAGCGTTGCCATCAGTGGTCCATCTCTCTAACAAAACGCCTTGGGGCAAAGTTGGATCTGTGAAAAAAACAGAAAGACTGAAAGAAATAGACAGGAGGAACTGCAGTTGCTGGTTTACCAAATGCTGGAGGAACTCGAGAGATCTGGAGAATTGTGAGCGGTTTTGGGCCCCATATCTGAGGAAGGGTGTGCTTTTCTGAGGAAGGATTTTAGAATAAGGGGCGAGACATTTAGAACGGAGATGAGGAAACACTTGAGGAAACACGGAGATGAGGCATCCTGGTGTCGTCGCAACAACCTAGAGCTCAATGCTCTTAAGACAGTGGAATTGATTGTAGACGTTCGGAGAGCGCCCCCTTCCCTCACCCCACTCACCATCAACAACACCACAGTCACATCTGTGGAGTCTTTTAAGTTCCTGGGAACCATCATCTCCAAGGACATTAAGTGGGGGGCTACCATCGACTCCACAATCAAAAAGGCACAACAGAGGATGTACTTCCTACAGCAGCTGAGGAAGCACAATCTGCCACAGGCAACGATGGTCCAATTCTACACGGCCATGATTGAATGACGAAGCAGATTTGATGGGCCGAATGGCCTTATTCTGCTCCTATCACTTATGAAGTTAAGGTACTCCAGCACTTTGGTGACTTCTTTTGTAAACCAGCATCTGCAGTTCCCTGTTTCTGCTTTGTATTGCTGTCATTACGGGCAGCACGGTGGCGCAGCGGTAGAGTTGCTACCTCACAGCGCCAGAGACCCGGGTTCGATCCCGACTATGGGTGCTGTCTGTACGGAGTTTGTACCTTCTCCACGTGACCTGCGTGGGTTTTCTCCGAGATCTTCGGATTCCTTCCAACACTCCAGACATATAGGTTTGTAGGTTAATTGGCCTGGTATAAATATAAATTGTGTATGTAGGATAGCGTTAGTGTGTGGGGATCGCTGGTCAGTGTGGACCCGGTGGGCCAAAGGGCCTGTTTCCGCGCTGTACTTCTAAACCAAACTAAATTAATTTGTGGAATATGGATGAGGCAGCATCTATGGAGCATCTATGGAGCGAAGGAATAGGCAATGATTGACTCGGAGTCTGAAGAAGGGTCTCGACCCGAAACGTCGCCTATTCCTTCGCTCCATAGACGCTCCATAGATGCTGCCTCACCCGCTGAGTTTCTCCAGCATTTGTGTCTACCTTGGATATTTCCAGCATCTGCAGTTCTTTCTTAATAATTTGTGGAACAGGTGTTATTTCTATTTTGGGGGAATTTTGCCTAGCGACCCCAATCAAAGTCAGTTTCTTTGTCATTTTTGTGTTGCCTTCGATGAGGTCTTGCTGCCTGGCTTACATGTTAACATTGATAAAAATTCTGTTAGCCAAAATATTGCCTAAGTATTCACACAGAAACTCCTACTTAAAAAAAGAAACCTGTAAGGAAGAAGTATTGGGTGTTTTGGACAAATAGTTTTAAAATTGTAGTTAATCCCACTCATTGGTCTTTGCTTCAACTCTTTGAGATACAAGAGAGCTTTGGAAACTCTGCACTGCTCCCATTGAATTGATGTAAGTAAGGAAAGCCCTCGTTACCTAGTGAAAGGCAACGATCTTTGCCTTATCGTCTGCGAAAAAAATGTAAGATTTAAGCACTTCTTTAAATTAATCGCTTGAATGTTCATCTTCGAATTTCGTCGAACAAAAAAATAATTTTAAATTTTGTTTTGGTTTTGTGGAACACGCTGGTATTTTGCTTAGCATCGCCTCAGAAGGATCAGATTGTTCATCGTCTTCGGATTAACTTGCTCACCGTTCTCTGTACTGAGAGCTGTTCAATCATCGACGGAGATCAAAACAGATTTCAAGTGAAAAGTATTCGAGTTTTAAAACGATGCACTTGTGCCAGGTAATTCTTGGCTCCAATCTGTGCGCTAAGTAGTTCAGAGTGGATCAATGCTGGGGATGTTTTGAGCTGAGAGCTCTTTTTTTTTTTAAGAGGGAGTTAGATGTGGCCCTTGTGGCTAAAGGGATCAGGGGGTATGGAGAGAAGGCAGGTACAGGATACTGAGTTGGATGATCAGCCATGATCATATTGAATGGCGGTGCAGGCTCGAAGGGCCGAATGGCCTACTCCTGCACCTATTTTCTATGTTTCTATGTGACCTGCGTGAGTTTTTCTCCTAGTGCTCTGGTTTCCTCCCACACTCCAAAGACGTGTAGGTTTGTAGGTTAATTGGCTCGGTAAAAATTGTAAATTGTCCCCAGGGTGTGTAGGATGGTGTTAGTGCGCGGAGATCGCTGGTCGGCGCGGACTCGGTGGGCCGTAGGACCTGTACCGCGCTGTATCTCTCAACTAAACTAAACCCGTTTAGACTAGACAGTCAGAAATCTTTTTTCTCACGATGGAAATATCAGATGATAGAAGGGTGAGAGGGGCAAGGTTTAAAGGTGATGCGTGGGGAAAATCTCTTTGCACAGATAGTGAGTTCTTGGAACGTGATACCAAGATGGTGGTGGTGGCAACTAGGGTGATATGTAATGGGCTTAAGATAGGCATGTGGATGTGTAAGAAATGGAGGGATATGGATCTTGTTCAGGCAGAGATTAGTTGAACTTGGCATCGTGTTTGGTAGACACTATGGGCCACAGGGTCTGTTCCTGTATTGTTCTATGTTCTATGTTCTATCTTCTATGTTCTCTCACTTTCTCACCAAGCTCTCCACACGAGTGGGGATATTAACCTACAAACCCACATGTCTTTGGTGTGTGGGAGGAGTATGATAGAATGGAGCAGCTGGGCTTGTACACTCTGGCGTTTAGAAGGATGAGAGGGAATCTTATTGAAACATATACGATTGTTAAGGGTTTGGAGACGCTAGAGGCAGGAAACATGTTCCCGATGTTGGGGGAGTCCAGAACCAGGGGCCACAGTTTAAGAATAAGGGGTAAGCCATTTAGAACAGAGACGAGGAAACACTTTTCACACAGTGGGTTGTGAATCTGTAGAATTCTCTGCCTCAGAAGGCAGTGGAGGCCAATTCTCTGTATGCTTTCAAGAGAGAGCTCTTAAAGATAGCGGATTTAAGATTCAAGATTCAAGAGAGTTTATTGTCATGTGTCCCAGATAGGACAATGAAATATATATATATATATATATTTCACACATGAATAAATAAAACAGATAAAGTGCAAATAAACAGATATTGGGCTATTAATGTTCAGAGTTTAGTTTGAGTTGAGTTCAATAGCCTGATGGCTGCGGGGAAGACGCTGTTTCTGAACCTGGACGTTGCACTCTTCAGGCTCCTGAACCTTCTACCTGAAGGTAGCAGGGAGATGAGTTTGTGGCCAGGGATATGGGGAAAAGGCAGGAACTGAATTCACCGGTCAGCACTGGTGACAACCTGCGTCACCTGGCGACAACCTACGACAGCACCTACGTCAGGAGAAGTCAAGCTACGCTCATTGGCGTCAAACCCACTGTCGCAGAAAAGTTTTGAACATGTTGAAAATCCAGCGGCGACCAGAAAGACGCTACGACTCTTTGGGCGACTGAGGAGACGACTCACGGCCATACAGGCGACACCCCAGCGACCATGTGGCGACAGCCTGGTCGCCTGTAGTTGTAAATTAGCTCTTCTAAGCTTCCCCCCCGTCGAGTTCAGTCAATATAACACTATATTCAAGCACTGGAACAACTAAACTGGCACAACAAATGACCCTATACGATACCTAAACCACTGCAGGTTCGATCCTTGTATCTGCCTGGCAAAAGCCCTTCAGCCTCGTGCAAACAGAGACACTCCAAAAGGTCACGCAGTCCCAAGCGCTCTTCCAGAAGATCGACAAAGGACCTCGTGGGGGCTGCCTTTTATAGGTCCCCGAAGCTTGAGGGCCAAACTACAGAGGGGTAGGATCTTTACAATCCAATTAAACATATTAATTACAACAATACATTATTGACGGTTACTCAGACCAATAACATAATCTCCTTTACATTGTTGCAGGAGAAGCTTCTAGAGGAAGCTAACTTAACTTGATAATGCAACATTTACCCTGGAATCCAAACAGATCTGCCAGGGGCTCAACACCTTGGCCAATCAACAACCAGCAGGGTAACTGTCTGGCAACATTATTTACAATATGTACACTTAGTTTGCATTAATCCAATCAACCTCATGCATTTTACTACTTCCACTACAAACCTACCGACTCCCATGGCTATCTGGACTACACTTCTTCCCACCCTGCTTCCTGTAAGGACTCCATCCCCCACTCCCAATTCCTCCGTCTACGCCGCATCTGCTCCCAGGATGAGGCGTTCCACACCAGGGCATCTGAAATGTCCTCATTCTTCAGGGAACGGGGGTTCCCCTCCTCCACCATAGATGAGGCTCGCACCAGGGTCTCTGCCATACCCCGCAACACTGCTCTCTCTCCCCATCCCCCCACTCACAACAAAGGCAGAGTCCCCCTAGTCCTCACCTTTCACCCCACCAGCCGTCACATACAACAAGTGATCCTCCGTCAGTTTCGCCACCTCCAACGTGACCCCACCACTCGCCACATCTTCCCATCTCCCCCTATGTCTGCCTTCCGCAAAGACCGCTCCCTCCGTAACTCCCTTGTCAATTCTTCCCTTCCCTCCCATACCACCCCCTCCCCTGGTACTTTCCCTTGCAACCGCAAGAGATGCAACACTTGTCCCTTCACTTCCCCCCTCCACTCCATTCAAGGACCCAAGCAGTCGTTCCAGGTGCGACAGAGGTTCACCTGCATCTCCTCCAACCTCATCTATTGCATTCGCTGCTCTAGATGCCAGCTGATCTACATCGGTGAGACCAAGCGCAGGCTTGGCGATCGTTTCGCCGAACACCTCCGGTCGGTCCGCAATAACCAACCTGAACTCCCGGTGGCTCAGCACTTCAACTCCCCCTCCCATTCCGTATCTGACCTCTCTGTCCTGGGTCTCCTCCATGGCCACAGCGAGCAACACCGTAAATTGGAGGAAATGCACCTCATATTCCGCTTGGGCAGTCTACATCCTGGTGGCCTGAACGTTGAATTCTCCCAATTCTGCTAGCCCTGGCTGTCCCCTCCCCTTCATCAGCCATCTGGTTGTCTCCTCCCCCCCCCCCCCCAGCCCTCGGGCTCCTCCTCCGCCTTTTCCTTTTTTCCTTTCTTCTCCCCACCCCCTATCAGTCTGAAGAAGGGTTTCGGCCCGAAACGTTACCTATTTCCTTCGCTCCATAGATGCTGCTGCACCCGCTGAGTTTCTCCAGCATTTTTGTGTACCTTCATGCATTTTACACTTCCTCTGCAGAAATCCCCATTCACTCTGTCAATTGAATATGCAACACTGATCTGGGCCCGAGACTTACTGGCACCATTCAGAAGCTTGTCCTATTTCTGCAGAGCACATCAGACTTGTCCAAAATGGCCTAACAATATATGAGTCCTTACTAAATTTTGGTGCTGTGGCTGCTCAGTTTTAGCCAGGATTAACATAGTCGCCTAAAAAATAGCCTAAGTGGGACAGGCCCTTAACTCAGCGGGACAGGCAGCATCTCTGGAGAGAAGGAATGGGTGACGTTACGGTTCGAGACCCTTCTTCGGACCAATTGCAATATTGGTGAGAGTTTTAGCATACGTATCTACAAAATCAATGGCGAGTACGCTAGATTTATTTTTATTTCTAATGTCATGCTCCAAGCCAAGATGGAAGTTGCCAGTGGATACAAGGAACTGCAGATGCTGGTTTGTTAAAAAAAAAAACCCATAAAAGTGCTGGAGTAACTCAGCGGGTCAAGCAGCATCTCTGGAGAACACGGGCAGAGTCATAGAGGCATACAGCATGGAAACAGGCCGAGCTTGCCCACATCGACCAACATGCCCCATCTACACTAGTCCCACCTAGTTCAGCTTACAGTCACCTGTAGAGTGAAAAGGTACAGTGAGAAGGTTTTTGTTGCGCGCTGACCAGACAGCTGAAAGATTATACATGATTACAATCGGGCCATCCACAGTGTACAGATAAAGGGAATAACATTTAGTACAGGATAAAGTCCAGTGAAGTCCAATTAAAGATAATCTGAGGGTCGCCAATGAGGTAGATAGTAGCTCAGGACCGCTCTCTAGTTGGTGATAGGATGGTTCAGTTGTTTGCGTCTGGCAGATATCCCTCTAAACCTGTCCTATCCATGTACCAGTCTAAATGTTTCTTAAACATTGTGATAGTCCCTGCTTCAATTACCTGCTCTGGCAGCTCATTCCATACACCCTTTGTGTAAAAAAAGTTGCCCCTCAGGTTCCAATTAAATCTTTCCCCATCTCACCTTAAACCTATGTCCTCTTGTTCCTGATTCCCCTACTCTGGGTAAAAGTCTAAGGTAGACGAAAATACTGGAGAAACTCAGCGGGTGAGGCAGCATCTATGGAGAGAAGGAATAGGCGACGTTTCGGGTCGAGACCCTTCTTCAGACTGATGTCGGGGGAGGGGGGGGAAAGAAAGGAAGAGGCGGAGACAGTAGGCTTGTGGGGGAGCTGGGAAGGGGAAGGGAAGGAGGGAGAAAGCAAGGACTACCTGAAATTGGAGAAGTCAATGTTCATACCGCTGGGGTGTAAACTGCCCAAGCAAGATATGAGGTGCTGCTCCTCCAATTTGCGCTGGGCCTTACTCTGGCCATGGAGGAGGCCCAGGACAGAAAGGTCAGATTCGGAATGGGAGGGGGAGTTGAACATTTACCCGATCTATTCCTCTCATGATTTAATACACTTCTATAAGATCACCCCTCGTCCTCGTGCTCTCCAAGGAATAAAGTCCGAGCCTGCTTAAGCTCTCCCTATAGCTCAGACCCTCCAGTCCTGGCAACATCCTCGTTAATCTGCTCTATGGGAGGTGACGTTTCGGATCGGGAACCTTCTTCAGACTCTATAGAATTGTTTCATTTTCTTCATTGATACTTTCCAGATGTGATTTAGTTTCACCCGAAAGAACTTTGAAAGCTCTGAAGACGGGTCTCGACCCGTAACGTCACCCATTCCGACTCTGGTGATGCGTGAGTTACCCCAGCATTTTTCGTGTCTGTCTTCGGAACAAAACTCCAGTTTGCTAACTGCTGCACTCAAGCAAGTTTGGGAGCAGGTCCAAGCACAAAATCCCAATAGTCTGTCTAATACCCGTTTGCTGTCACATGAGAGAAGCTGGCTGCAAATATGATCCAGGCATAATGTTTTTTGGCAAACCCACCGCACTTTATCCAGATGCAAACTGTAGTCGGCACATGTTTCGGTGAGCTTTTAGCGTTAGCGTGAGGGCACCTCTTTAAAGGAGAAAAGATACAGCGAGGGGGCGGATAATTATTCCAACCCACTGCCAAAGAGCGGAGGTTGAAACGAGGAATGGAGGGGCTTGTAGATTGTCGCATGGTTGACTGTAGTTCAAGCTCATCGTCCAAAATCACGAGCGATGATGGGTGGTACAGTTTAACGCTATGTTTTTTTTTTTAATTAAAAAAATATATTTATTTTTATTTATTAGAAGCAAATGTATGGTTGAACAAAGAACTGCAGATGCTGGTTTAGACCAAAGAGAGAGTCACAAAGTGCTGGAGTAACTCAACGGGTTGGGCAGCGTCTCTGGAGAAAACGGAGGGGGGTTGCTGTTTCCGGGTGTCGGGTCGGAACCCTTCTTCAGACTGAAAGTAGAGTGGGGGGTGGAACTATAGGCAGGTAATTCCCAGAACAAATGAGAGCCGGCAACAGATGTCCACGGAAAGGTGGAGCCCAAAATGTCCCATTGTTAGAGACAAAAGCATGTAAAATTCTTAAAGGGTTGGACAGGATAGATGCAGGAAAAAAAAAAATCCCGATGTTGAGGGAGTCCAGAACCAAGGGTCACAGTTTAAGAATAAGGGGGAGGCCATTTAGGACTGAGTTGAGGAAAAACGTTTTCACCCAGAGAGTTGTGAATCTGTGGAATTCTCTGCCACAGAAGACAGTGGAGGCCAATTCATAGAAACATAGAAACATAGAAAATAGGTGGATGTTTTCAAGAGAGAGATATATTTAGCTCTTAGGGCTAACGGAATCAAGGGATATGGGGAGAAAGCAGGAATGGGGGTACTGATTTTAGATGATCAGCCATGATCATATTGAATGGCGGTCGGTGCTGGCTCGAAGGGCTGAACGGCCTACCCCTGCACCTACTTTCTATTTTGCTGAAATGCTGGAGTAACTCAGCGGGTCAGGCAGCATCTCTGGAGGAAAGGAATAGGTGACCTTTTAGGTTGAAATCTTTTCAATGGCCCACTGTTGGCTGGGGAAGAGGTGAAGTTAAAGGGACACAGAGATGTGATCAGTGGAATTGGTAGGATGCCTAGGGTGGGGGAGGAGGGGGGTGGAAAGACTTCAAATATAGTATTTCTGAGCCCACCTGTATAAAAGAATCTGCATGTACTATGTTTACATATTGTGTTGTGCTGCAGCAAGTAAGAATGTCATTGTCCTATCTGGGACACATAACAATCAAACACTCTTGACTTGACTCTTGAGGGAGAGAGGGAATGCAGGTGTAACTTTCAGTCTGAAGAAGGGTCCCGACCCAAAACGTCACCCATCCTTTTTCACCCGAGGCGCTGCCTGAGTTATTCCAGCACTTTGACAATAGGCAATAGGTGCAGGAGTAGGACATTCGGCCCTTCGAGCCAGCACCGCCATTCAATGTGATCATGGCTGATCATCCACAATCAGTACCCCGTTCCTGCCTTCTCCCCATATCCCCTGACTCCGCTATCTTTAAGAGCCCTATCTATCGCTCTCTTGAAAGTATCCAGAGAACCGGCCTCCACCGCCCTCTGAGGCAGAGAATTCCACACTCACCACTCTCTGTGTGAAAAAGTGTTTCCTCGTCTCCGTTCTAAATGGCTTACCCCTTATTCTTAAACTGTGTGCGTCCCTTGGTTCTGGACTCCCCCAACATCGGGAACATGTTTCCTGTCTCTAGCGTGTCCAAACCCTTAACAATCTTATATGTTTCAATGAGCTCACCTCTCATCCTTCTAAACTCCAGAGTGTACAAGAGTTTGCGTCTATCTTCGGTGCAAACCAGCATCTGCAGTTCCTTCTCGCACGTGGGTTTTAACGCTGAACGTAATGGGTTCCTTGAATGTTCGATGCAGAGTTTTTTTTTGGCAGATTGGAGAGGATGAGTGATCTGAGGGCAGGTGGCGCTGTCGTTCTTTGGCTGGAGAAGCTGAAGACCACACTCGCTGTGAGAGGCGAGAGTGCGATCGATAAACAGAGGGTCTTCCATGGAGGGTCCACTAACTTCCGAAGAGGGCGGATTTTAAAATGTTTCAGTCAGTCAGTCAGCTGAACACAGGGAGTGTGTTCTCTGTGGAAACTGCAGCGAGGGGGATTGAAGATTAAAGTCAACAAATCGGAGACGGACTAAGTTTTAAGGTTGTCATGCAGATTTCTTGTTTCAAGGAGTGAACTGCCAAAGATGATTGTGAAACGGAAACGTCCCTGAGCAGCTGGTACCAATTAAAAGACATGATTTGGAGTCTTTGGTTCTGATCATTTTTTAAATTATGGCCTCAAGTAAGCTGGCTCGAAAGATAACTGGGATGTATTATCGGCTGATTTCACGTGAAATATATTGTTTTCTCCATCTGCCAGCTCCGCTGTGTATGATCTGTCCTGAATCTCTTGTGGAAACACATGTGACAAACTATAGATCAGTACCTTTCCCACATCTCTTCTCCTCCTTCCCCTCTCATGTTAGAGAGATGGGCAGTCCATCACACAGACCACACTCCCCACCATTGTAGATGTAGCCCAGTCCATCACACAGACCACACTCCCCACCATTGTAGATGTAGCCCAGTCCATCACACACACACCACACTCCCCACCATTGTAGATGTGGCCCAGTCCATCACACAGACCACACTCCCCACCATTGTAGATGTGGCCCAGTCCATCACACACACACCACACTCCCCACCATTGTAGATGTAGCCCAGTCCATCACACACACACCACACTCCCCACCATTGTAGATGTGGCCCAGTCCATCACACAGACCACACTCCCCACCATTGTAGATGTAGCCCAGTCCATCACACAGACCACACTCCCCACCATTGTAGATGTGGCCCAGTCCATCACACAGACCACACTCCCCACTGACTCCGTCTACACTTCACGCTATCTCAGAAAAGCAGCCGACATAATCAAAGACTTGTCCCACCCCAGTTATTCCTTCATCACCCTGCTTCCCTCAGGCAAGAGGTACAGAAGCTTGAAAGCGTGCCCCACCAGACTCAGGAACAGCTTCTTCCCCTCTGTTATCAGGCTTCCATAAGCTGGGGTCCTTCCATAAGCTAGGGTACTGTCCGATTCACCTCTACCCCATTGCGGACATTGGACTTTGTCTGTGGAACTGAAGCGCTACAATGCTGAGAACTATATCCTGCACTCTGTATCTTCCCCTTTGTTCTACCTGAGTTTGGCTTGATTCTATTTATGTTTAGTAGTCATAAGGAATAGGCATAAAATTAGGCCTTTTGGTTCATCAAGTCTACTCTGCCATTCAATCATGGCTGATCTATCTCTCCCTGCTAACCCCATTCTCCTGCCTTCTCCCCATAACCCCTGACATCCGATCTAATCAGGTATTATCTGATCTGGTTGGATAGCATGCCAAACATAGATTGGGCAAGTTGGGCTGAAGGGTCTGTTTCCACACTGTATGACTATGACTCTCTCCATGTCCTCCAGAAATGCTGTTTGGCTCGCTCTGGAGTGAGGGGGGGCGGGGGGGAAACAGAGCTCCTGGAGAAAACCCACGCAGGTCACAGGGAGAAGGCACAAACTGAGTGCACACAGCACCTGACGTCAGGATCGAACCCGGGTCTCCGGCGCTGTGAGGCAGCAACTCTACTGCTGCGCCACCGAGCCGCCCTGGCAGCACACGTGACTGTGGTAGCGAGTCTTGTGTTGGGGTTTTGTGAGTATTAGGCCAGGAAGCGAGCGGGCAAGATCATCTCTGACCCCTCTCACCCTGGCCACAAACTCTTTGAATCACTTCCCTCTGGAAGGCGACTCCGGACTGTCAAAGCTGCCACAGCCAGACATAAAAAGTTTTTATCCACGAGTAGTTGCTCTACTCAACAGCCAAAAATCTGTAGCCTCCCTTTGATCTGGTATTTTGTTGGTTCACCTGCTTGATCAATGGTGTTTTATCATTAATGTTTTATTATTATTAATGTTTAGTGTTTTCTGAGTAATTCGTAACTGTCCCTGTATGTCATGTTGTTACTTGTGGGCTGAGCACCAAGGCAAATTCCTTGTATGTGAATACTTGGCCAATAAACTTACTTACTTTACTTACTTAGGAATTGACTTTCCTGCTGTTTAAGGGGAAGATTCCCGAGTGGCACATCAATCTATCGGCCAGCGTCTGCGTGAAGTGGGTGGTGAAGATAGTAACATTTTCAGTCAATGCTTTGGTGAGGATTAATCTTCAACTTTAAGATTAACATGCATCGACAGCCTGCACAGACAGTTGCAAAATCAGAATCAAATTAAATGCAAAATACCGGTGTTGGGACTTTAGATACTTGCCGAATATCTCACTCCAAATTAAACTCGAATCCGCATTCAAGTGATCCACATGCGAAAACAGGTTTCAGATAAAAATTGCATTTAGCAATCATTTTATATTATAATAGATTACAAAATGAGTAAGGTGGGACGGGATTGAGCCCGCAGTAGGATAGGTGGAAGATAAAGGGCCTGTCCCACTTGGTCGTCATTTGCGCGTAATTTACGCAATGTCGTTTACGTGTCACGTCGCACGATGTGCGCGCATGGTGCGCATTATGCGCTCATGGTGCGCGGTGACATAGGCAATGACGCGCGGTCGCGCGCGGCGTCCCGGGATTTTGGGATGCACAAAATCTTCGCACGCCATCTGTATGACGCGCAAATGACGGCCAAGTGGGACAGGCCCTTAACTGTTGCTGGAGTGCAGGGATTAATATATCATGAAAGGTTTCTCAGTACTGGAAATTTTGCCCGAGTCATTTCTGACAGTGGCTACAAAAAGGGCTGAAGAACAGGAGCGAGTAGGTCAACCTACGATGAGCATTTGTCGGCACTGGGCATGTACTTGCTGGAGATTAGAAGAATGGGGGGTGACCTCGGTGAAACTTACCGAATAGTGAAAGTGATAATTGTTCGTTTCTAAGCTTCCCCACAGTCTAGTTTCAGTAAAAACACTGAATCAAGCACTTGAAACAACTAAATTTTATTTTACCAAAAGTGCGCTACAGATCAACTACTGTACCTATCCCACCGCGGGTTCGATCCTCATGTCTGCCTGTTCAAGCCCTATAGGCCTCGCTCAAGACAGAGACACTCCAGAAGTCCATGCCGTCCCAAGCGCTCTCCCAGAAGATCGACGCTGGACCTCGTGGTAGTGGACTTTTAAATGTCCCGGGACCTCGAGGGGCCGAACCACATGGGGGTGGTCTCTTAATAACCCAATTACAGATATCGATTAACCCCATACATAACAGACATTTCACTAACCCAATAATACAAAAGCTCAATACATTGTATTCAAACCAGACTTCGTAAGGAAGACAACTTAGAAACATTTACCCTGATCTGCAGGAAACCCAGACAAGGCTCAATACCTCATCCAGTCAACACTCGGCAAAGTCAGACTCTGCAACATTATTTACAACTATTTACAAGGCGTACGTCTGGTTTGCAGCCATCCAATCCATTCTATGCATTTTGCACCAAATTGACAGGGTTTGCAGATGATCCCATTCTTTGCTTGCAAATTGTATCTAAGCTCTAGACACACTGGCACCTCTTCACAGCTTGTCCCAGCTCTGTAGAGAGCAACTCCAAATAGACCAAATCTCCCAGCAACCCTGAAACTTAACCCCATTTTGAAGTCCTAGCTGCTCCAATTTAGCCAGGATTAACAAAAGGCCTGGATAGAGTGAATGTGCAGAGGATGTTTCCACTAGTGGGATAGTCTAGGACTAGAGACTAGCCTCAGAATTAAAGGACATTCTTTAAGGAAGGAGATGAGGAGAAATTTCTCTAGTCAGAGGGTGTTGAATCTGTGGAATTCTTTGTCACAGGCTGCGGTGGAGGCCAAGCCAGTGGATATTTTTAAGGCAGAGTTAGATAGGCTCTTGATTAGTACGGGTGTCAGAGGTTATGGGGAGAAGGCAGGAGAATGGAGTTAGGAGGGAGAGATAGATCAGCCATGATTGAATGGCAGAGTAGACTTGATGGGCCGAATGGCCTAATTCAACTCCTACTCCTTATGACCTTGTGACTTTATGAACACACAGTAGGGCAGTGTGGTGGTGCAGCAGGTGGAGCGGCTGCCTGACAGAGCTTGAGACCCAGGTTTGACCCTGACCTCGGGTGCTGTCATGCCCCTGTGAACTCAGCCCAGCCCATTGCACAAACCAATCTCAGTTCAGTTCAGTTCCAGTTCAGCGTATTCTCACGTGCACCAAAGTACAGTGAAAAGATTTGGTCTCGTACTATCCCGTCAGCAGGAAGATAATACATGATGACAACTGAGCCATTATAGTGTACTTCACTCTTTAGTGTAGTTTAGAGATACAGCACGGAAACTGGCCCTTTTGGTCCGCCGGGTCCGCGCCGACCAGCGATCCCCGAACACTAACGCTATCCGACGCACACTAGGGACAATTTTTACATTCATACCAAGCCAATTAATCCACAAATCTGTACGTCTTTGGAGTGTGGGGGGTGAACTGAATTTCGTCGAGAAAACCCACGCAGGTCACGGGGGGAACGTACAAACTCTGTCTCCACAAGGCCACCAGCATAGTCAAGGACCAGTCTCATCCCAGTCATCTCATGATCCTTGAAGCTCCTTTTTGGATAGCAGGGCATTGTAGACGATGCGCAGACCGTCACATCAAACAAACCTCCCTTCCATTGACTCCATCTACACCTCACGCTACCTCGGCAAGGCCAGTAGCGTCATCAAGGACCAGTCTCACCCCCGGTCACCCCCTCTTCTCCCCTCTCCCATCGGGCAAGAGGCACGGAAGTGTGAAAATGCACCCCTCCAGATTCAGGGACAGTTTCTTCCCGGCTGCTATCGGGCAATAGAACCATCCTATTGATGTTCTCATCACTTTGCCACCTCTTTTAAATCTTAATTGTTTTGGCCTCAATGCAAAATAATTTTCGATGTCTTTGGAGCAGTGGAAAAGTACAAGATGTTTTCTGTGCTGTATACACAGGCTAAGTACATCAAGTGGCATATTCCACTTGGCGAGCTTAGAACAAAATGGAATGAACAATTTCAGGTAACAACATCCCCTTCCCACACACACACACACACACCCTTTCTTTTAGTTTCGCTTTAGTTTAGTTTAGAGATACAGCGCGGAAACAGGCCCTTCGGCCCACCAAACATGGTGACGAAAACAGGACACGATACTCTAAATGTGGCCTCACCAAGTCAAGTCAAGTCAACTTTATTTGTCACATACACATACAAGATGTGCAGTGAAATGAAAGTGGCCATGCCTGCTGATTGTGGAACAAACTGCAGAACAGAATAGAACAGAATCAGATGGTACACAAAAATGCTGGAGAAACTCAGCGGGTGCAGCAGCATCTATGGAGCGAAGGAAATAGGCAACGTTTCGGGCCGAAACCCTTCTTCAGACTGATAGGGGGTGGGGAGAAGAAAGGAAAAAAGGAAAAAGGCGGAGGAGGAGCCCGAGGGCTGGGGGAGGGGAGGAGACAACCAGATGGCTGATGAAGGGGAGGGGACAGCAAGGGGACAGCAGAATTGGGAGAATTCAATGTTCAAACCCCCAGGATGTAGACTGCCCAAGCGGAATATGAGGTGCATTTCCTCCAATTTACGGTGTTGCTCGCTGTGGCCATGGAGGAGACCCAGGACAGAGAGGTCAGATACGGAATGGGAGCGGGAGTTGAAGTGCTGAGCCACCGGGAGTTCAGGTTGGTTATTGCGGACCGACCGGAGGTGTTCGGCGAAACGATCGCCAAGCCTCCGCTTGGTCTCACCGATGTAGATCAGCTGGCATCTAGAGCAGCGAATGCAATAGATGAGGTTGGAGGAGATGCAGGTGAACCTCTGTCGCACCTGGAACGACTTTGAATGGAGTGGAGGGGGGAGGTGAAGGGACAAGTGTTGCATCTCTTGCGGTTGCAAGGGAAAGTACCAGGGGAGGGGGTGGTATGGGAGGGAAGGGAAGAATTGACAAGGGAGTTACGGAGGGAGCGGTCTTTGCGGAAGGCAGACATGGGGGGAGATGGGAAGATGTGGCGAGTGGTGGGGTCACGTTGGAGGTGGCGAAACTGACGGAGGATCACTTGTTGTATGTGACGGCTGGTGGGGTGAAAGGTGAGGACTAGGGGGACTCTGCCCTTGTTGTGAGTGGGGGGATGGGGAGAGAGAGCAGTGTTGCGGGGTATGGCAAGAGACCCTGGTGCGAGCCTCATCTATGGTGGAGGAGGGGAACCCCCGTTCCCTGAAGAATGAGGACATTTCAGATGCCCTGGTGTGGAACGCCTCATCCTGGGAGCAGATGCGGCGTAGACGGAGGAATTGGGAGTGGGGGATGGAGTCCTTACAGGAAGCAGGGTGGGAAGAAGTGTAGTCCAGATAGCCATGGGAGTCTGTAGGTTTGTAGTGGAACAGAATCAGTACTTACATATTAGAGGAAAAACAGCAATTTTAAAAAGACACAAAACAACACTAAATTGGAACAGTAAATGAGTCCCTGGTGAGATAAGGGTTTACAGTCCGAATATAACACCTAATATAACTGCATCAACCTTCCAACTTCTATACTCAATACTCGGACTGTTGAAGGCCAATATGCTGAAATTAAGGTAAATCTCTGCAAACCTATTGTGCTTTAATTTGACTTAGTTTAGTTTAGTTTTTAGTTCGGAGACACAGCACGGAATCAGGCCCTTTCGGCCCGCCGGGTCCGGGTCCGCGCCGACCAGCGATCCCCGCACATTAACACTATCCGATACCCACTAGGGACAATTTTTACATTTACCAAGCCAATTAACCTACCAACCTGTACGTCTTTGGAGTGTGGGAGGAAAGCGAAGACCTCGGAGAAATCGGAGGACTCGGTGGGCCGAAGGGCCTGTTTCCGTGCTGTATCTCTAAAACTGAAAAAAAAAAAAAGCTACGACCCTCCGTCAGAATTGGAGAGATTAGAATTTTTTTTAATTGTTAGAAGCAGAGGAGTAGGGCCTGTCCCACTTACGTGATTTTTTCGGCAACTGCCGGCACCCGTCATAGTCATGGCAGGTCGCTGAAAATGTTCAACATGTTGAAAATCCAGGGGCGACCAGAAAAAGGTACGTCTCTTTGGGCGACTACTCACAACCATACAGGCGTCACCCCGTGATATGTTGCCTATATTGTCGTGAGGTGAAGCCTGTATGGTCGTGAGTAGTCGCCCAAAGAGTCGTACCTTTTTCTGGTTGCCGCTGGATTTTCATCATGTTGAAAATTTTCGGCGACCTGCTGCGACTGTGACGGGTGCCGGCAATTCGCCGAAAAAAATCACGTAAGTGGGACAGGCCCTTTAGGAGCAGAGAATACAAAAGAAACATTCTGTCATGGGATGTCGACGAAGACTGGTGGAATACGGATGATCACTAGAGTAGGAGGAAGGTTCAGCACATGAGATGCAGATGCAAAATGACAGGGGAAACCTTCAAGCGATATTACTTTGACCGTATTGCAACATGCATGACAAAACCTCTGTTCCCTTTCCCTTCCTGTTCATCATCCCCACTTCAAATAATCTTGAGATGTGAAGCAGGTTCTTGAAGTGTAGTGTTTAATGAGGAAGGCACCCGATATCAAGGCATTGACCTGATTCCAGAAACTAATGGAGGAAGGCCGTTCTGAAAGGGTAGGAATAGCAGAGAAGACACAAGAAAGCCATTTATTGTGAGGTGTCAACGTCGTAAAAATCTATCTATCACTTTAGAAAGCAAAAGCATCCTGTTTCCAAAGCATAACACAATTATAACCTCAATGCAGATTAATTTATCCTATCTATATGTTACTAAATCATAATGTGTTAGCAATATGTGGGCGGGCATGGTGGTGCAGCGGTAGAGTTGCTGCCTTACAGCGCTTGGAGCACGGGAGACCCGGGTTCGATCCCGACCACGGGTGCTGTCTGTACGGAGTTTGTACGTTCTCCCCGTGACCTGCGTGGGTTTTCTCCGAGATCTTCGGTTGCCTCCCACACTCCAAAGACGTACAGGTTTGTAGGTTAATTGACTTGGCGTATGTGCAAATTGTCCCTAGTGTGTGTCGGATAGTGTTAAAGTGCGGGGATCGCTGGTCGGCGCGGACTCGGTGGGCCAAAGGGCCTGTTTCCGCGCTGTATCTCTAGACAAAACTAAAATAATGTATTTAACAGAGCAAAAAATATATTGTTTATTTTTTTAGATAGTGTGTTGTCAATTTGACGTAGCAAGTACTATATATAGGAAGTAACTGCAGATGCTGGTTTCAACTGAAGGTAGACACAAAATGCTGGAGTAACTCAGTGAGACAGAGAGCGTCTCTGGAGAGAAGGAATGGGTGACATTTCGGGTCGAGACTTCTCATTCGTCACGTCACCCATTCCTTCCCTCCAGAGATGCTGCCTGTCCCACTGAGTTAGTCCGGCATTTTGTGTGTAAGTACTGTATATAGTTTAGTTTAGTTTATTGTTCATTATTGTCATATGTACTGATGTACAGTGAAATGCTTTTGTCTGCTATGAGCAGCACAAACATGTACCATACCCTTAATATAGCAAAAGCATAATGTTCTTAACATAACAAAGATGTGGCATAACCTCAACAAACCTAACATTTATTTATATAACGCAGAAATAAAGCTTCATGCTTTTAACACTGCCAAATTTCATCACACACTTAACATAGCAAATATGTAACATGCAATTAGACTCATAGAGTGATACAGTGTGGAAACAGGCCCTTCAGCCAAACTTGCCCACAACGACCAACAATGTCCCATCTACACTAGTCCCACCTGCCCACGTTTGGTCCATATCCCTCTAAACCTGTCCGATCCATGTACCTGTCTAACTGTTTCTTAAATGTTGGGATAGTCCCTGCCTCAACTACCTCCTCTGGCAGCTTGTTCTATACATCTACCATCCTTTGTGTGAAAAAGTTACCCCTTCAGATTCCTATTAAATCTTTTCCCCTTCAATTTAAAAATTAACATGGCTAAATATTTTGTGCCTTTAACGTAGCAAATTTTGTACGTTGGGATCTAAATACTACAAGAATTCTTCGTACCTGCAGCATATTAAAATACGTGTTTAAGAAGGAACTGCAGATGCTGGAAAATCGAAGGTAGGCAAAAGTGCTGGAGAAACTCAGCGGGTGCGGCAGCGTCTATGGAGCGAAGGAAATAGGCAACATTTCAGGCCGAAACCCTTCTTCAGACTTCAGACTTCCATATTAAAATATGTATTGTGGCTGCAAAAATTTATCATGCATTTAACAGAGCAATGATATGTATCTGTGCAGGAAAGAACTGCAGATGCTGTGTTAAATCGAAGGTAGACACAAAATGCTGGAGTAACTCAGCGGGACAGGCAGCATCTCTGGAGAGAAGGAATGGGTGACATTTTGGGTCGAGACTCTTCTTCAGTCTGAAGAAGGGTCTCGACTCGAAACGCCACCCATTCCTTCTCTCCAAAGATATGTATCTTCCAGTTGACGGTAGCAAAAATATATCATGCGTTTTAATAAAACTAAAATGTAGCAAGCAATTAACAGAAGAAAAATATATGAATCCCTTAATACTACAATAATACATTGCTCCCACACACTGCGAAAATTGTGATCTTAATGTAGCAAAAATGTATTGTGCCTTACGCCAAGAAACAAAGAAATAGTAACTTTCACATACAAAAAAAAAATGTTTTGTGAAGTTAATGCCGCAAAAAGATTTGTTACCTTTGGGTAGCAAAATTAGATCATGCTTTTAACATAAGGATAATGCTTCACAGGCTTAACAAAGCAAAAATGTACTGTGATTGTAACATCGCAAAACATTACTATGAAGTTAGCAGATTAAAACGATCTCAAATCCTTAACAATGTGTAATATATCGTGCCTCTAATTAGAAAAAAAATGTACTGTCCATTTAGGAGAACATTTATGTCCAATATGATTAGCTGCTTAATGGATAACATTTGACACTGAAACTTTGGACGCTAGCAGTCTGAAGAAGGGTCTCGACCCGCAAACGTCACCCTTTCCTTCTCTCGGGAGATGCTGCCTGTCCCGCTGAGTTACTCCAGCATTTTGTGTCTATCTTCGGCTTAAATCGGCATCTGCAGTTCCTTCCTACACTGGACGTCTCACGACCTGTTTGTGTGATCTATGACTCTGTGCCTCAAATGTTATTGATTTCAATGAGATCTCCTCTCACCCTTCAATATTTCAGTGCATTTAGTCCTTATTGACATATATCGGTACGTATATGTGTGTGTGTACGTGAGTGTGTCTGTATATATATATATATACACTTTTGAGGTAGTATATATATCTATTACTAAATTACTATCAAAACTTTTAATATTATCTGAGGAAATGTGGCTTTAAAGATGCTGGGGAATTATTATTTTCTCCACTAGTTTCTAGGATGGCAGGAGTGATGTATGAGGAGAGATTGGGTCAATAGTTCTATATTTACTGCTTTAATGAAAGGGGTTTCTCAGTGAAATCTATAAACAGAGTCTATTGTCTATTGTCTATTGTCCATTGTCTATTGTCTATTGTCAAGGGTCTTCATTTAGTTTCTTTTACTTTACTTTACATTAGTTTAGATTAGTTAAATTTAGTTTGGATTAGTTTGGTCTAGTTTAGAGATACAGCGTGGGAACAAGCCCTTCGGCCCATCGGCCATCGACAACCCGTACACTAGTTCTCTGTTATTCCAATTCACAGAGGCCAAATGACCTGCAAACCCGCACATTTTTGGAATGTCGGAGTAAACCGGAGCGCCTGGAGAAAACCCACGCGGTCACAGGGAGAACGTGCAAACTCCGTACAGGCAGCACCCGTAGTCAGGATGGATCCCGGGTCTCTGGCGCGGAGAGGCAGCAACTCTACCGCTGCGCCACCGTGTGGTCGTTTAGGTTTAGGTTTCTTATTGTCATGTGTATTAGATACATAGATACATAGCACATAGGTGCAGGAGTAGGCCATTCGGCCCTTCGAGCCTGCACCGCCATTCAATATTATCATGGCTGATCATCCAACTCAGTATCCCGTACCTGCCTTCTCTCCATGCCCCCTGATCCCTTTAGCCACAAGGGCCACATCTAACTCCCTCTCAAATATAGCCAATGAACTGGCCTCAACTACCCTCTGTGGCAGAGAGTTCCAGAGATTCACCACTCTCTGTGTGAAAAAGTTTTTTCTCATCTCGGTCTTAAAGGATTTCCCCCTTATCCTTAAGCTGTGACCCCTTGTCCTGGACTTCCCCAACATCGGGAACAATCTTCCTGCATCTAGCCTGTCCAACCCCATAAGAATTTTGTACGTTTCTATAAGATCCCCTCTCAATCTCCTAAATTCTAGCGAGTATAAGCCAAGTCTATCCAGTATTGATGTCCAGTGGTGTACAAGCTGTCCAAGCAAGTCAGATAATACTATCGTTAAACTCAGTACAATCGGGAGAGCAAAGGGGAAGATACAGACAATAGACAATAGGTGCAGGAGTAGGCCATTCGGCCCTTCGAGCCAGCACTGCCATTCAATGTGATCATGGCTGATCATCCCCAATCAGTACCCCGTTCCTGCCTTCTCCCCATATCCCCCGACTCCGCCATCGTTAAGAGCCCTATCAAGCTCTCTCTTGAAAGTATCCATCGTCCACCGCCCTCTGAGGCAGAGAATTCCACAGACTCACCACTCTCTATGTGAAAAAGTGTTTCCTCATCTCTGTTCTAAATGGCTTACCCCTTATTCTTAAACGGTGGCCCCTGGTTCTGGACTCCCTCAACATCGGGAACATGTTTCCTGCCTCTAGCGCGTGCAAACCCTTAATAATCTTATATGTTTCAATAAGAATCCCTCTCATCCTTCTAAACTCCAGAGTGTACAAGCCCAGCCGCTCCATTCTCCCAGCATATGACAGTCCCACCATCCTGGGAATTAACCTTGTAAACCTACGCGGCACTCTCTCAATAGCAATAATGTCCTTCCTCAAATTTGGAGACCAAAATTGCACACAATACTCCAGGTGTGGTCTCACTTGGGCCCTGTACAACTGCAGAAGGACCTCTTTATTCCTATACTCAACTCCTCTTGTTATGGAGGCCAACATGCTATTCGCTTTCTTCACTGCCTGCTGTACCTGCATGCTTACTTTCATTGACTGATGAACAAGGACCCACATATCCCGTTGTATTTCCCCTTTTCCCAGCTTGACGCCATTTAGATAATAATCTTTAGATAATAAGAGTGCAGAATATAGTTCTCAGCATCGTAGTGCACCAGTTCCAGAGACAATGTCCTATGTCCGCAATGGGACAGCACCCTAGCTTATGGAAGGGCCGTTCAGAAGCCTGATAACAGAGGGGAAGAAGCTGTTCCTGAGTCTGGTGGTGCGCGCTTTCAAGCTTCTGTACCTCTTGCCCAATGGGAGCGGGGAGAAGAAGGAATGACCTGGATGGCATGTCTTTGAATATGTTGCCTACTTTTCCGAGGCAGCGTCAAGTGTTGATGGAGTCGATGGTGGGGAGTCTGATCTTAGTTTTGTTAAGTTTAGTTTAGAGATACAGCGCGGAAACAGGCCCTTCGGCCCACCGGGTCCGTGCCGACCAGCGATCCCCACGCATTAACGCTATCCTATACCCACTAGGGACAATTTCTTTTACATTTATTCCAAGCCAATTAACCTACAAACCTGTACGTCTTTGGAGTGTGGGAGGAAACCGAAGGTCTCGGAGAAAACCCATGGGGAGAACGTACAAACTCCGTAAGGACAGCACCCGTAGTCGGGATCGAACCCGGGTCTCCGGCGATGCATTCTCTGTAAGGCAGCAACTCTACCGCTGCGCCACCGTGACCACCCAGTCTGTGTGACGTGAGAGTCATACAACATGGAAACAGGTCCTTTGGCTCAACTCATCCAAGTGGCTAATCCAAGAGTGACTCTTGCCCATGTTCCCTCTAAACCATTCCTATTGACGTTAAAACATTTTTTCCCACCCCCCTACATTAAATGCACCATACAGTTTAACTCTGATGAAGGCAACATATGTTTTGCAATGCCAAGTCCAAGATACATTTAACATTTGTTAAATATGGTTCAGCAAGTCGGTGTGTTAAATAAGGTTCAGGTTCAGCTTACGGGCTGGGAAGATGGTGAAATGGAACAGAAGCTTGTGGGCCATCTGCATGGTACATCTAAGATAGACACAAAAAGCTGGAGTAGCTCAGCGGGACAGGCAGCATCTCCGGAGAGAAGGAATGGGTGACGTTTTCAGGTCAAGACCCTTCTTCAGACTGGTTAGGGATAAGGGAAACGAGAGATATAGACGGTGATGTGGAGAGATAAAGAACAATGAATGAAAGATAATGCATAAAAGTGACGATGATAAAGGAAACAGGCCATTGTTAGCTGTTTGTTGGGTGAAAACGAGAAGCTGGTGCGACTTGGTTGGGGGAGGGATAGAGAGAGAGAGGGAATGCCGGGGTTACCTGAAGTGGGAGAAATCAATATTCATACCACTGGGCTGTAAGCTGCCCAAGCGAAATATGAGTAAGAAAGAACTGCAGATGCTGTTTGAAATCGAAGGTAGACACACAATGCTGGAGTAAGTAAGCGGGTGAGGCAGCATAACTCTTGCTATCCTCTTTTATATTATTATCCTCTTTTATATTACTGGCTAGCTTATCTTCGTATTTCATCTTTTCTCCCCATATTGCTTTTTGAGTTTACCTTCTGTTGTCCTTTAACGGCTACCCAATCCTCTGGCTTTCCACTAATCTTTGCCGCGCGCGGGGATCGCTGGACGGCACGGACTCGGTGGGCCGAAGGGCCTGTTTCCACGCTGTATCTCTAAACTAAACTGAACTAAACTGAACTCTACATCTGCATTTGGGGCGAGCAGTGGGATATTATAACCTATTGACCAGCAAAGCACTGATTAGAAAAGCTGGGAGATCATCTAGCATGCGTCTGTCTTAAGGGTGTTGTGAAGTATTACTTCAGTGACTGATGCTGATCAATATTCGTTTTTGTAGCGTTGTGTATAAGGCATTGTCTCTTAATGATTTACTGACTCACTCAGTTTAATTACCTTTCACTTTCGGTAACACCGCAAACTAAAAACATTTCTCTTTGCCCCTTTCTCTCTGTTATTCATTGCCATTGTTGGGGTTTTGGGGAGAAGGCAGGAGAATGGGGTTGGGAGGGAGAGATAGATCAGCCATGATTGAATGGTGGAGTAGACATGATGGGCCGAATGGCCTGATTCTGCTCCTATCACTTATGAAGTTATGTTGCCTGACCCGGTGAGGTACTCCAGCACTTTGGTGCCCTCTTTTGTAAACCAGCACCTGCAGTTCCCGGTTTCTGCTTTGTATTGCTGTCATTAGGGCGGCACGGTGGCACAGCGGTAGAGTTGCTGCCTCACAGCGCCAGCGCCAGTGACCCGGGTTCGATCCTGACTATGGGCGCAGTCTGTACGGAGTTTGTCCCTTCTACATTTGCCATTGTAGGGGTTTTGGGGAGAAGGCAGGAGAATGGGATTAGGAGGGAGAGATAGATCAGCCATGATTGAATGGCGGAGTAGACTTGATGGGCCGAATGGTTGAGTGAAAGCCTTGGATAGAGTGGATGTGGAGAGGATGTTTCCACCAGTGGGAGAGTCTAGGACCAGAGGTCACAGCCTCAGAACTAAAGGACATTCCTTTAGAAACATAGAAACATAGAAAAATAGGTGCAGGAGTAGGCCAATCGGCCCGTTGAGCCAGCACCGCCATTCAATAAGAACATGGCTGATCATCTAAAATCAGTACCCCGTTCCTGCTTTTTTCCCCATATCCCTTGATATTTTTAGCCCTAAGAGCTAAATCAAACCCTCTCTTGAAAACTAGGAAGGAAATGAGGAAGAATTTCATTAAGCAGTTGGTAGAATTCATTGCCACAGAAGGTTGTGGATGGATATGTCGTCAATGGATATGTTTAACGCAGAGAGAGATAGATTCTTGATTAGTATGGGTATCAGAGGTTATGGGGAGAAGGCAGGAGAATGTGGTTAGGAGGGAGAGATAGATCAGCCATGATTGAATGGTGGAGTAGACATGATGGGCCGAATGGCCTAATTCTTCTCCTATCACATGAACATGCGAACAGTCCTAGTTTCTGACTCTGACACTCTGCCTAAATGTTCATGTCTCATAAGTTGGAGCAGAATTAGGCCATTCGGCCCATCAAGTCTACTCCGCCATTCAATCATGGCTGATCTATCTCTCTCTCGTAACCCCATTCTCCTGCCTTCTCCCCGTAACCCCTGACACCCGCACTAATCAAGAATCTATCTATCTCTGCCGTAAAAATATCCCATGACTTGGCCTCCGCAGCCTTCTGTGTCAAAGAATTCCACAGATTAAAGAAGTGTGACTAAAGAAATTTCTCCTCATCTCCTTCCTCAAGGAATATCCTTTAATTCTGAGGCTGCGACATCTGGACCTAGATGCTCCCACTAGTGGACATATATGGGACAAAGGCGGGAAGGATGGGACCAACAGTCTTCTTCTTCTTGCGTACAGCGTGCACAGCCTAAAGTTGTAGGACAACTTGTTCTATTTGATCTTATTTGATTGTGCACGCCGGGTTGACAATAGACAAAAGACAACAGACAATAGGTGCAGGAGTAGGCCATTCGGCCCTTCGAGCCAACACCGCCATTTAATGTGATCATGGTTGATCATCCCCAATCAGTACCCCGTTCCTGCCTTCTCCCCATATCCCCTGAATCCGCTATCTTTATGAGCCCTATCTAGCTCTCTCTTGAAAGTATCCAGAGAACCTGCCTCCACCGCCCTCTGAGGCAGAGAATTCCACAGACTCACAACTCTGTGGGTAAAAACGTTTTTCCTCATCTCCGTTCTAAAAGGCTTACCCCTTATTCTTAAACTGTGCGGCCCCTGGTTCTGGACTCCCCCCAACATCGGGAACATGTCTCCTGCCTCGAGCGTGTCCAAACCCTTAATATGTTTCACTAACCCCTCTCATCCTTCTAAACTCCAGAGTGTACAAGCCCAGCCGCTCCATTCTCTCAGCATGTGACAGTCCCGCCATCCCGGGAATTAACGATGTTGTTATCCACGTGCGAAGCCTTTCTTTCACCCCCGCTGCCCACATGACCCGCGCACTCCCGGACATGAGGAGAACGGCGTGATTATAAACACTTATTGTCGAACCAACTGTGCCACAGGAAAGACTGCAGAGATACATTTTAATGCAGGTTTACCGAGGTTAACATTCTCTTCCCTCCTGGCCTGCTTAATGTAGTAATTTGTCAGGCAGCTCTGTGCAGAGGCAGCTCCCGGCCTTGTGGTCATTTTTAACACATTCAATTGGATTAATTGATCACTCTGCGTGTCTGGTGAGGGTGAAAAAAAAAGGTGTTTTGGAAAATGCTCGGTGATTTGCATGCCTGCAAATTATTTTTAAAATAATTCCAACACATCTCAGGTAATTTAAGCAGCAGTGTTCAGCGCTGAAGAGGACAATAATTTGTGGCAAAGAGCAAAGTACTCCAGATTAAAATTGCCTGCTCAATGCTGACAATTTATCCTGAATGTGTTTCACTGTATTAATTATTAGTTTTATAAAATTACTTCATAAGGTAATCTTCTGTATTGAAAATCAGCCATTCAGCCCTTCAAGGCTATTCTGCCATTCAGTTACAGTCATATAACAAAACCATATAACAATTACAGCACGGAAACAGGCCATCTCGGCCCTTCTAGTCCGTGCCGAACACTTACTCTCACCTAGTCCCATTTACCTGCACTCAGACCATTACCCTCCATTCCTTTCCCGTCCATATACCTATCCAATTTATTTTTAAATGATAAAATCGAACCTGCCTCCACCACTTCCACTGGAAGCTCATTCCACACAGCTACCACTCTCTGAGTAAAGAAGTTCCCCCTCATGTTACAGTCATGGTCTCACAGCATGGAAACAGGCCATTCGGCCCAAGTTGCCCACATCGACCAACTTGTCCCATCTACGCTAGTCCCCCCTCCCTGCGTCTGTCTGGCCCATAGCCCTCCAAACCTGTCCTATCCATGTACCTGCCTAAATGTTTCTTAAACGTTGCGATAGTCCCTGCCTCAACCGCTCCTCAGAGCCCTACCATTCACTGTGTAGGTCCTGTCCACGTTAGACTTTCCAAAATGCCACACCTCACATTTCTCTTCGTTAAATTCCATCAACCATTCCTCAGCCCACCTGGCCAACCGATCAAGATCTTGCTACAATTTTTGACATCCATCTTCACTATCTGGAACACCATCAACTTTGTATCATCTAACGTGAATAACGTTGATAGGCGGTCACGGTGGCGCAACGGTAGAGTTGCTGCCTTACAGCGAATGCAGCGCCGGAGACCCGGGTTCGATCCCGACTACGGGTGCTGTCTGTACGGAGTTTGTACGTTCTCCCCGTGACCTGCGTGGGTTTTCTCCGAGATCTTCGCTTTCCTCCCACACTCCAAAGACGTACAGGTTTGTAGGTTAATTGGCTTTGTAAATGTAAACACTGTCCCTAGTGGGTGTAGGATAGGAACATAGAAACATAGAAACATAGAAAATAGTTGCAGGAGTAGGCCATTCGGCCCTTCGAGCCTGCACCGCCATTCGATATGATCATGGTTGATCATCCAACTCAGTATCCCATCCCTGCCTTCTCTTCATACCCCCTGATCCCTTTAGCCACAAGGGCCACATCTAACTCCCTCTTAAATATAGCCAATGAACTGGCCTCAACTACCTTCTGTGGCAGAGAATTCCACAGATTCACCACTCTCTGTGTAAAAAATGATTTTCTCATCTCGGTCCTAAAAGACTTCCCTCTTATCCTTAAACTGTGACCCCTAGTTCTGGACTTCCCCAACATCGGGAATAATCTTCCTGCATCTAGCCTGTCCAACCCCTTAAGAATTTTGTACGTTTCTATAAGATCCCCCCTCAGTCTTCTGAATTCTAGCGAGTACAAGCCGAGTCTATCCAGTCTTTCTTCATATGAAAGTCCTGCCATCCCAGGAATCAGTCTGGTGAACCTTCTCTGTACTTCCTCTATGGCAAGAATGTCTTTCCTCAGATTAGGAGACCAAAACTGTACGCAATACTCCAGGTGTGGTCTCACCAAAACCCTGTACAACTGCAGTAGAACCTCCCTGCTCCTCAAATCCTTTTGCTATGAGGATGGTGTTAATGTGCAGGGATCACCGGTCGGTGCGGACCCGGTGGGCCGAATGGCTTGTTTCCACGCTGTATCTCTAACCTAAACTAAACTAAAATCTGCAAACTTGCTAATCTGGCCGTGTATGCTCTCATCCACAGTTAAAATGCTGGAATCTTGTGGAGAATACAAAATGCCGGAGTAACTCTAATCCTGACCTAATCCATTTTATTTCAATGGTGAAACAGGGTTGATGCCAAAGATAGACACAATGTGCTGGAGAAACTCACCGGGTCAGGCAGCATCTCTGGAGAAAAAGAATAGGTGATGTTTCGGGTTTGCTTTTGAGTCTAGTTTGTTGTCACGTCTATTGAGCTGCAGTGAAAAGCTTTTGTTTCGTGCTAACCAGTCAGCGGAAAGACAATACATGATTATAATCGAGCCATGAACAGTGTATAGATACAGGATAAAGGGAATAACGTGAATAATGTTTAGTGCAAGATAAAGCCAGTTGAGTCCAATCAAAGATAGTCAAAGGGGCTCCAATGAGGTAGATGTGATACATAGAGGTAGTAGAGGTAGTAGATGGAGTCTGAAGAAGGGTCCCGACCTGAAACGTCACCCATCCTTTTTCTCCAGAGATGCTGGCTGACCCCCGGAGTTACTCCAGCACTTTGTGTCGAATAACTTTATTTTAATGGCAGTCTGAAGAAGGACCCAGACCTGAATTGTCAATAGACAATAGGTGCAGGAGTAGGCCATTCGGCCCTTCGAGCCAGCACCGCCATTCAATGTGATCATGGCTGACAATCCACAATCAGTACCCCGTTCCTGCCTTCTCCCTATATCTCCCCTGACTCCGCTATCTTCCAGAGCCCTATCTAGCTCTCTCTTGAAAGTATCCAGAGAACCGGCCTCCACCGCCCTCAGAGGCAGAGAATTCCACAGAATTGGCTTTGGTAAAATTGTCCATAGTGTGCTAGTGTGTGGGCATCGCAGGTTGGCGCGGTCTCGGAGGGCCGAGGGGACCTGTTTCCGTGCTGTATCTTTTTTTAATCTAAAGAAAGGTGGGAAGAAAAACACGGCTAAAGAAATCGGAAGAGAAAGGCAAGGGCCAGATAGCAGCATGAACATGCTGGATTGTTATCATCTAGAAAGTGGTGAGTACATTGCATATTAGCTTTTGTTGGAGTTATTAATATGAATTATTAGACATGTTAAGGTTTATGTAAACTGTGCACTGCATACAGTGTGTTCAAAGTAATGAAGATAATTATGTTAATACAACAATTATAGATCAGAATGCCAGACCAAATGTGTATTAGACTTGCATGAGGATCTGATTTACTGGATTAACTAATGCTTGAAATAGACACTTCTAAGATGGTTAATGCAGTTTGCAGTGAGGAGTTGTATGGATAAGAAGATTAAGAAACTGGGTGAATTGATAGCGTCACACAGCGTGGAAACAGGCCCTTCGGCCCAAATTGCCCACACCGACCAGCATGTCCCATCTACACTAGCCCCACTTGCCTGCATTTGGCCCATATCCCTCCAAACCTGTCCTATCCATGTACCTGTCCAACTGGAGGTAGACAAAAATACTGGAGAAACTCAGCGGGTGCAGCAGCATCTATGGAGCGAAGGCGATAGGCAACGTTTCGGCCCGAAACGTTGCCTATTTCCTTCGCTCCATAGATGCTGCTGCACCCGCTGAGTTTCTCCAGCATTTTTGTCTACCTTCGATTTTCCAGCATCTGCAGTTCCTTCTTAAATACCTGTCCAACTGTTTCTTAAACATTGCGATAGTCCCTGCCTCAACCACCTCCTTTGGCAGCTCGTTCCATACACCCACCACCCTTTGTGTGAAATCCCTCAGATTCCTATTAAATCTTTTCTCCTTCACCCTAAACCTCTGCTTAATGTTAATTGCTAAATCTTGTTCATCTTACGTGAATGGTTAACTGGTGGTATAAGTTACTATCTGTAGATAGTTGGAGGCATGAGGAACTGCAGATGCTGGAATTTTTTGACCAAAACACAATGTGCTGGAGGAACTTAGGAAAGTCTGGATGGCTGGATAGAGTAGATGTGGAGAGGGTGTTTGCACTTGTGGGAGAGTCTGGGACCAGAGGCCACAGCCTCAGAAATTAAAACTAAAACAGCAGGGGCAATTTATAGAGGCTAACTAACCAACACCACCGCAGGTCTTTGGGATGTGGGTGGAGGCAGGAACACCCTGGTTTATATGAACAGATTCAGAGAGATTGGACTGTGAATCTTTGTTTCTTTTCAGACCAAGGATTTTCCCCAAGTCTTTGAAAAACCTAATAAATTCCCAAGTGATCCTGTGTGGCCATTAGAGTTATAGACACAACATGCTGGCATAACTCATTGGGCCAGGCATTATCTCTGGAGAAAAAGGATGGGTGATGTTTCGTTCCGGGACCCTTCTTCAGGCCCGATCTGACGTTCTGCCTCAGATTCCGTGACAAAACGTCACCCATCCTTTTCCTCCAGAGAGGCTGCTTGACCCGCTGAGTTACTCCCGCACTTTGTATCTATCTTCGGTGTAAACCAGCATCTGCAGTTCCCTCCTACACATAGTGACAAATACCACAGCCAAGCCATTGCGATCTAGAATTGTGTTAAACATTGAATACAATAATCCGTTTCCACGAAGATAATAGACAATAGACAATAGACAATAGGTGCAGGAGTAGGCCATTCGGCCCTTTGAGCCAGCACCGCCAGTCAATGTGATCATGGCTGATCATCCCCAATCAGTACCCCGTTCCTGCCTTCTCCCCATATCCCCTGACTCCACAATTTTTAAGAGCCCTATCTAGCTCTCTCTTGAAAGCATCCAGAGAACCTGCCTCCACCGCCCACTGAGGCAGAGAATTCCAAAGACTCACCACTCTCTGTGAGAAAAAGTGTTTCCTCATCTCCGTTCTAAATGGCTTACTCCTTATTCTTAATCTGTGGCCCCTGGTTCTGGACACAAAATGCTGGAGTAACTCAGCGGGACAGGGAGCATCTCTGGAGAGAAGGTATGGGTGACGATTTGGGTCGAGACCCTTCTTCAGACACGACCCGAAACGTCACCCATTCCTTCTCTCCAGAGATGCTGCCTGTCCCGCTGAGTTACTCCAGCATTTTGTGTCTATCTTCGGTGCAAGCCAGCATCTGCAGTTCCTTCTTACACAATTAACCTACAAGCCTGCACATCTTTGGAGTGCAGGAGGAAACCGGAGATCTCGGAGAAAACACACGCAGGTCATGGGGAGAACGTACATACTCCGTACAGACAGCGCCCGTAGGCAGGATCGAACCCGGGTCTCTGGCGCTGTAAGGGCTGTAAGGCAGCAACTCTAGGTGTGTGCCACCATGCCGCCATCTAACAATAACTCAGTTTCTCATCCTGCAGATATTCCTCATTCTTCAGTTAGGTTTAGGTATATTATTGGCACGTGTACTGAGGCTCATTGAAAAACTTTATCGTGCATGCACTCCAAACAGATCAGGTAATACTACATATAAATACCAATCGGCACAGTGACACAGCGGTAGAGTTGCTGCCTTACAGCGAATGCGGTGCCGGAGACCCGGGTTCGATCCCGACTACGGGTGCTTGTCTGTACGGAGTTTGTACCTTCTCCCCGTGACCTGCGTGGGTTTTCTCCGAGATCTTCAGTTTCCTCCCACACTCCAAAGACGTACAGGTTTGTAGGTTAATTGGCTTGGTGTAAATGTAAAAATTGTCCCTAGTGGGTATCGGATAGTGTTAATGTGCGGGGATCGCTGGTCAGCGCGGACACGGCGGGCCGAAAGGGTCTGTTTCCGCGCTGTATCTCCAAACTAAAAACTAAATTAAACTAAGTCAAATTAAAGCACAATAGGTTTGCAGAGATTTACCTTCATTTCGGCACATTGGCCTTCAACAGTCAGAGTATTGAGTATAGAAGTTGGAAGGTTGTTGGGTCTCGACCCGAAACGTCACCTATTCCTTCGCTCCATAGATGCTGCCCCACCCGCTGAGTTTCTCCAGCATTGTTGTCTCCCTTTGCTAAATTGCTTGAGATTTCGCCAGAGCTCCAATATGAAATGAAACCAGCAGATAGAAATATAGCGTGACTGATATCAAAGAAGATGCTGGCACCATTGATCATTTGTGTTTATTTATGGAAATGAAGACGTTAACCTTGTTAAATGTGACTGGTATTTCTATCGTTGAAATCAATTCATTTCTGATGTAGAAATCCTTGGTCAGTCTGCATCGCCCTCGGATATTCTTTATCACTGCTAATTTAGCAAGGTTTGGAAATAGTGCAGTTAATAAAATTCCTGTTTAATTCCGTTTTCCATTCCTTTTGATAGGCGCTCGGCTCTCCTCTCTTGCTTCCTCCGACTCTCCGATTGAACTGTTCCTGCCGTCTCTCTCGTTTTAAATGAAACGATTGCCAAGGATGGTCTTCTCAAAGATGAATAAGACTTGACAGTCACTCAGTGCGAAAAAAACAGCCGTGCCTACAAAGCTCAATCTCTTCTGATCTGATCGCAATCTTTCTCTCTGATTTTTCTTCCCCTTTGATGGAAGCAAAGTAGGGATAGATCAGGTAAAAAAAAAGACATAATGGCGACTTAAAATGTTCTGCAGTGTCCATTGACTTGATTCGATAAGGGACTGGTGTGGTGTGTCGCACAATGTACCTACATCAAGGTGGCGCAGCGGTAGAGTTGCTGCCTTACAGCGAATGCAGCGCTGGAGACCCGGGTTCGATCCTGACTACGGGTGCTGTCTGTACGGAGTTTGTACGTTCTCCCCGTGACCACATGGGTTTTCTCCGGGTCATAGTGTCATAGAGTGATACAGTGCGGAAACTTGCCCACACCGGCCAACATGTCCCAGCTACACTAGTCCCACCTGCCTCCGTTTGGCCCATATCCCTCCAAACCTGTCCTATCCATGCACCCGTCTAACTGTTTCTTAAACGTTGGGATAGTCCCTGCTTCAACTACCTTAGTTGGATACTAACCGGGTGCTCCAGTTTCCACCCATATCTCAAAGAGGTGCAGGCAGGTTTGTCGGCCGATTGGCTTGGTAAAATTGTAAATTATCCCAAGGGTGTGTAGGATAGCGTTAATGTGCGGGGATCGCTGGTCGGTGCGGACTCAGCGGGCCGAAGGGCCTGTTTCCGCGCTGTATCCCTAAACTAAACGTGAACAGCCAGTCAGGGGTGCTGTCACACAGCAAGTTTAGTCTGTCCATCTCTCTCTAGCTTAGATATTACGATGCTCAAATCTTGAGTTTCAAAGACTCCATTTCAAATTTCAAAGCTTTCCACTGTACCTCGGTACCGGTGACAATAAACTAAACTAATTTTACCCTCGGTGTTCACCACAGTTTCACTTCGGTCTGCCGAAGGATCCCAACCCCAAAACGTCACCTATTTCCTTCTCTCCGGAGATGCTGCCTGACCCGCTGAGTTACTCCAGCACTCTGTGAAACGTCACCTATCCATGTTCTCCACAGATGCTGCCTGACCCGCTGAGTTACTCCAGCACTCTGTGAAACGTCACCCATCCATGTTCTCCAGAGATGCTGCCTGACCCGCTGAGTTACTCCAGCACTCTGTGAAACGTTACCTATCCATGTTCTCCACAGATGCTGCCTGACCCGCTGAGTTACTCCAGCACTCTGTGAAACGTCACCTATCCATGTTCTCCACAGATGCTGCCTGACCCGCTGAGTTACTCCAGCACTCTGTGAAACGTTACCTATCCATGTTCTCCACAGATGCTGCCTGACCCGCTGAGTTACTCCAGCACTCTGTGAAACGTTACCTATCCATGTTCTCCACAGATGCTGCCTGACCTGCTGAGTTACTCCAACACTCTGCGCCTGCCATGGTTTCAAACGCACCTAAGCGTAACAGAAATTTCCTTTGACAAAGAATATATATATTTTTTTTTTCCCTGAGCCTTTTTCATGGTAATGGAGAAGCAGGCAGTCTCAATAGACTGAGGAATAAACACTTGTTTGTCTCTCGAAGCGTGGAGAGTGGAGTGCAGCTACAAGCGTACACGCACAGGGCTTCACTTGCCTCTGATCAAATGCAGAATAAACCTCTGATCGCAACGATGTAGAGCATTTGGTCCTGGGCCAATGCCTTCAGCAAAGGAACGCCCTCGGGAACTGTATCTCCTCTGATATTCGCAGCCCAGCTCGTGTGAATAAGACTCCTTTGTTTTCGATTTTTTTTTTAATAGTTTGGAGATACAGCTCGGAAACAGGCCCATCGGCCCACCGAGTCTGCTCCGACCAAGAGATCACCCCATACACTAACGCTATCCTACACACACACACACACTGGGGACAATTTTACATTTACACCAAACCAATTAAGCTACAGACCTGTGCGTCTTTGGATAGCGTGGGAGGAAACCGAAGATCTCGGCGAAAACCCACGCAGGTCACGGGGAGCCTCGGGATCGAACCCGGGTCCCTGGCGCTGTGAGGCAGTGGTTCTATTGCTGCACCACTGTGCCATCCTTCAGTTTCAGTTTTAGTTTTAGATACAGCATGGAAACAGGCCCTTCAGCCCCACTAATTCCGTGCCGACCAACGGTCATCACTAGTTCTATCCTACACACTGTTGGAGGGGTGGCAGTGTGGCAGAGATGGGAGAGCCACTGACGCAGGTTCAATCCTGACCACTGGCACTGTCCGCGTGGAGTTTGCACGTTTTTCCCCACATTTGCATGCTCACTGTAAGTGTTCCGGTTCCCTCCCACATTTTTTAATTTCAACAAGTAGAGATACCGCGCGGAAACAGGCCCTTCGGCCCACCGTGTCCGCGCTGACCAGCGATCCCCGCACAATAACACTACCCTAAACACACACTAGGGACAATTTTACATCTATACCCATTTAACCCTCAAGCCAATTAACCCTACAAACCTGGACGTCTTTGGAGTGTGAGAGGAAACCGGAGCACCCAGAGGAAACCCACCAGGTCACAGGGAGAACATACAAACTCTGTGCAAACAGCACCCGTAGTCAGCATCGAACCTGGGTCCCTGGCGCTGTAAGGCAGCAACTCTACCGCTGCACCCCTGTAGTTGTTGGATAATTTATTTCAAATAACACACTCATTGCCCAGTGACCTAATGGGTGCAATTAATTGTGTTTCAATTATTGTACAATATCCACAGTCTGATGTTGTTGCCCTTTCTGCTCAAGGGAACAAACGTGTTCGTTTTTCTAAGATAGACACAGAGTGCTGGAGTAACTCAGATGGTCAGACAACATATCTGGAGAACATGGATGGGTGACGTTTCAGGTCGCAACCCTTATTCCATCCCTACTTTCAGTCTGAAGAGGGCTTCCCACTTGAAACGTCACCTATCCATGTTCTCCAGAGATGCTCCCTGACCCGCTGAGTTACTCCAGCACTCTGTGAAACGTCACCTATCCATGTTCTCCAGAGATGCTGCCTGACCCGCTGAGTTACTCCAGCACTTTGTGAAACGTCACCTATCCATGTTCTCCAGAGATGCTGCCTGACCCGCTGAGTTACTCCAACACCTCTCTGTCTATCTTTGGTATAATCCAGCATCTGTAGTTCCTTCCTACACATGTTAGTTTTTCCTAATGCTGTGAATCTTGTTTTGATAACAAATTGAACTGCTTAAAGATGTTGTGCTTGTACTCCACATTGCATGACTTTGGGTTGCATCAGGAATCCATGCCGATGCACAGCAAACAGTGCTGAGAAACTAAAATCACAACAAAATAGCTGAGAAGACAGTGTGGGAAGCCAGTTGGTAGGGTCTCTGCCTTCAGCGCCAGAGACCCGGGGTCCATCCTGACTACGGGTGCTGTCTGTCTGTGCGTCGTTTGTTCCTTCTCCCCGTGACCTGCGTGGGTTTCCTCCGGGTGCTCTGGTTTCCCCTCACATCCCAAAGATGTGCAGGTTTGTGGGTTAATTGGCCCTCTGTAAAAATTACCCCTGGTGTGTAGGGAGCGGATGAGAATGTGGGATAACCTAGAACTAGTGTGAACAGCCGATCGATGTTCCGCAGTGACTTGACGGGCCGAAGGGCCTGTTTCCATGCTGTATCTTTCAATCAATTAACAAAGGGAAATGTGATGATCTACCCGCAAAGGTGGAGAAATCTAACTCAACAAGTGCTGGAGTAACTCAGCGGGACAGGCAGCGTCTCTGGTGAGAAGGAATGCGTGATGTTTCGGGTCGAGACCCTTCCCCAGACTGAGGGAGACGGGAGATATAGACGGTGACGTAGAGAGATATTGAACAAATGAATGAAAGATAGGCAAAAAAAGTAACGATAATAAAGGAAACAGGCCATTGTTATCTGTTTTGCTAGGTGAGAACGAGAAGCTGGTGAGACTTGGGTGGAGGAGGGATGGAGAGAGAGGGAATGCAGGGGTTACTTGAAGTTAGAGAAGTCGATGTTCATGCCGCTGGGGTGTAAGCTGCACATGCGAAATATGAGGTGCTGTTCGCGCTGGGCCTCACTCTGACAACGGAGGAGGCCCAGGACAGAAAGGTCAGTGTGGGGATGGGAGGGGGGAGTTAAAGTGTTTGGCAACACGGGAGATCAGGTAGGTCCAGGCGGACTGAGCGGAGGTGTTCAGCGAAATAATTCAAGAGATAGTTTTGATTTACGCCGACCTAATGATGAATAAATAGAAAAAATGTACGGAACAAAATGTAGAAAAATGTAGGGAATAAAAAAAAGCAATGCAAGCCAATGATGAAAGAGGAAGGAAGCGAGATGAATCGGGTTTTACAGAGAGTTGGTAAAGTAATGGACTTAGTGGCTTTCCTTAATACCAAGCAGATCAATGATTTTTTTCCTCTGATAATCTTCTGATATTTAGCATTTTCGAGTTTCATTTTTCTTCCTTTTTACCCCATGCAGTCAGCGCTGTACAGAACTAAACTTAAAACACAGCAGTTCAAATGAGATTTACAGATTCATTCCCAGCTTAATTACCTTTGCAATCTGTCGTTGCAAAGGAAACTAAATCTGACGGAGGCCAAGTCAGCGGATGTTTTTCAAGCAAAGATAGATAGATTCTTGGTGGACAGAAATGCTGGAGAAACTCAGCGGGTGAGGCAGCATCTATGGAGCGAAGGAAACAGGCAACGTTTCGGCCCGAAACGTTGGCTACTTCCTTCGCTCCATAGATGCTGCCTCACCTGCTGAGTTTCTCCGGCATTTTGTCTACCTTCGATTTTCCAGCATCTGCAGTTCCTTCTTAAACATAGATAGATTCTTGATTGGTATGGGGGTTAGGGGTTATGTGGGGAAGGTAGGAGAATGGAGTTAGGAGGGAGAGATAGGTCGGCCATGATTGAATGGCGGAGTAGATGGGCCGACTGGCCTAATTCTGCCCCAATCACATGACCTTATGACCTTATTGACCATTGTCGTTTAGTTTAGAGATGCAGCATGGAAACAGGCCCTTCGGCCCACTGGGTCCGCGCCGACCAGCGATCCCCGCATATTAAGGCTACCCTACACACACTAAGGGACATGTTTTGCATTTACCAAGCCAATTAACCTACAAACCTGTACGTCGTTGGAGTGTGGGAAGAAATGGATCACTCTATCTATAAAATGTATATTGAGTTGATCCTTCTTGGTGGGTGAGACAAGAAAAAATGTTTTATATCATAAATGAAGCTTGCCAACAAATTATTATTCATTATGGTGTTTGCTCCGTGACTAAAAATTAAATTCATTTAAATGCTGCCCTCACAGGTAAAAACAAGCTTTCGTTGAGAGACAGATTATCCTTTCGAGGCTGCTTATAATTCACTTAGATCATTGCCGATTTTTATCACATCGCCATCATTCTGCCTGAGTTCTCCAGTTTAATTTAGTTTAGAGATACAGCGCGGAAACAGGCCCTTCGGCCCACCGAGTCCGTGCCGACCAGCAATCCCCGCACATTAACGTTACCCTACACACACTAATGGGCCTGTCCCACTATACGAGTTTACCCAAGAGCTCTCCCGAGTTAAAAAAAAAATCAAACTCATGGTAACACGTAGAATGTACATAGCGGGTACGTCGGAGTTCGGGGACGTCTCTTAGCGGCTCGTAACGCTAACGGCAGGTACTCGGGAAACGCGGTAAGCTCGGGAAGACTCGTGAGGATTTTCAACATGTTGAAAAATGTCCACGAGAGCCCCGAGTACCTACGAGCGGCCATTACCGTAATTCTCCAAGTTGGAATCAGGGGAAACTCGGGAGAACTCTTGAATTAGCTCGTACAGTGGGACAGGCCCATAAGGGACAATTTACATTTATACAAAGCCGATTATCTTTCAAACCTGCACGTCTTTGGAGTGTGGGCGGAAACCGAAGATGTCGGAGAAAACCCACGCGGGTCACGGGGGGAAAACGTACAAACTACATAGAGACAGCACCCATCGTCAGAATCGAACCCGGGTTCTCTTGCGCTGCAAGCGCTGTAATAGGCCTGTCCCACTTAGGCGACAGCCAGGGACTAGTTTTAATGGAATTCACCTACGACACGTGGCGACAACCTATGACAGCAAAAATTGTCGCCACTGTCGCCGAACAATTTTCAACGTTGAAAATTTTGCAGCAGTCGCCTGTAAGTCGCCCCCAAAAAATCGCCTGACTGGGACAGGCCCATAATAGACAATAGACAATAGACAACAGACAATAGGTGCAGGAGTAGGCCATTCAGCCCTTCGAGGCAGCACCGCCATTCAATGTGATCATGGCTGATCATCCCCAATCAGTACCCCGTTCCTGCCTTCTCCCCATATCCCCTGACTCCACTATCTTTAAGAGCCCTATCTAGCTCTCCTTGAATGTATCCAAAGAACCGGCCTCCACCGCCCTCTGAGGCAGAGAATTCCACAGACTCACCACTCTCTGTGAGAAAAAGTGGTTCCTCGTCTCCGTTCTAAATGGCTTACTCCTTATTCTTAAACTGTGTGGCCCCTGGTTCTGGACTCCCCCAACATCGGGGGACATATTTCCTGCCTCTAGGGTGTCCAAACCCTTAACAATCTTATATGTTTCAATGAGATGCCCTCTCATCCTTCTAAACTCCAGAGTGTACAAGCCCAGCCGCTCCATTCTCTCAGCATATGACAGTCCCGCCATCCCGGGAATTAACCTTGTAAACCTACGCTGCACTCCCTCGATAGCAAGAATGTCCTGAGGTAGCAACCCTACCACTGTGCACCGTGCCGCCCCCCTATAAGACACAATATTCTCACCCACCAAAACAGACCAGCTCAATATACATTTTACACATAGAGTGATCCATCCCATCCTTTCCCTACACAAATCATCAACCTTGTATATATGTCATACTTAAACATCAATCTGCAAGGCCAGCAGCGTAATTCTGGACCAGTCTCACCCCGATCACTCTGCCCGACCACCAACTAGAGAGGAGCCCTGCCCTTTGATGTCTCCTTTTCACAACTTATACCTCCTTATCTCCGTGTCTCCCTCTCCCCTGACTCACAGTCTGAAGAAGGTGTCACAGAGAGTGGTGAGTCTGTGGAATCTCACAGAGAGTGGTGAGTCTGTGGAATTCTCTGCCTCAGAACCAGGGGCCACAGTTTAAGAATTAGGGGTAAGCCATTTAGAACGGAGACGAGGAAACACTTTTTCTCACAGAGAGTGGTGAGTCTGTGGAATTCTCTGCCTCAGAACACGGTGGACGCAGGTTCTCTGGATGCTTTCAAGACAGAGCTAGATAGGGCTCTTAAAATAGTGGAGTCGGGGGATATGGGGAGAAGGCAGGAACGGGGTACTGATTGGGGATGATCAGCCATGATCACATTGAATGGTGGTGCTAGCTCAAAGGGCCGAATGGCCTACTCCTGCACCTATTGTTTATTGTCTATTGTCTATTGTGTCTCAACCTGAAACGTCACCCATCCCTTCTCTCCAGAGATCCTGCGTCCCGCTGAGTTACTCCAGCGTTTTGAGTCTATCTTTAGTCCTGACCTAACATCTGCCAGTTGGAGACCCTCGGGCTTTCCCTATTCGGTAGGTTTCAATGTGGTCCCCCTCCCTCATCCTTCTAAACTCCAGCGAGCACAGGCCCAGTGCCGTCAAACGCACCTCATATGTTAACCCGATTATTGCTGGGATCATTCTTGTGAACCTCCTCTGGACCCTCTCCAAATCCAGCATATCCTTCCTCAGATATGGGGCCCAAAACTGTGAAAAGCGAAAAGCTTTTATTGGGTGCTAACCGTGCAATAAAAAACTTTTCACTGTACCTCGGTACATGTGACATAGTAAACCAAACATTCTCATTGCACGGAACTGCACAGTCGGCAGCAAACACTACAAATGTGCTATTGTTTCCAATGCTGCTGATAATGTTCAGACTTCCTTTGGGCAGTCGTTACCTCCTGGCCCTCTTGGATTGTAAAACCGTCTTTGTGTGGCACGGTGGCTCAGCGGTAGAGTTGCTGCCTTACAGCAAACGCAGCGCCGGAGACTCGGGTTCGATCCCGACTGCCGGTGCTTGTCTGTACGGAGTTTGCACGTTCTCCCCGTGACCTGCGTGGGTTTTCTCTGTGATCTTCGGCCCCCCCCACATGCAGGATTGCAGGTTACTTGGCTTGGTGTAAATGTAAAATTGTCCCGGGTGTGTGTCGGGTGGTGTTCGTGCGCGGGGATCGCTGGCCTGCGCAGACTCAGTGGGCCGAAGGGCCTGTTTTCGCGCCGTATCTTTAAACTAAACTATTTCAGCGGGGTGGGCGGAGGGAGGGAACAATCTAGTGAGGAAGCATTCTGATCGAACTTGGTTGATGAGCGATAACGTTAGCGTAATCTGATGTTTCCACGAGCTTCGCCCCAAGTGCAGTTGTATAGGGCTCTGGTAAGACCACATCTGGAGTATTGTGTACAGTTTTGCTCTGCTGATTTGAGGAAGGACATCCTTGTGATTGAGGCAGTGCAGCGTAGGTTCACGAGATTGATCCCTGGGATGGCGGGACTGTCATATGAGGAAAGATTGAAAAGACTAGGCTTGTATTCACTGGAGTTTAGAAGGATGAGGGGGGATCTTATAGAAACATATAAAATTATAAAAGGACTGGACAAGCTAGATGCAGGAAAAATGTTCCCAATGTTGGGCGAGTCCAGAACCAGGTGCCACAGTCTTAGAATAAAGGGAGGTCATTTAAGACTGAGGTGAGAAATAACTTTTTCACCCAGAGAGTTGTGAGTTTATGGAATTCCCTGCCACAGAGGGCAGTGGAGGCCAAGTCACTGGATGGATTTAAGAGAGAGTTCGATAGAGCTCTAGGGGCTAGTGGAGTCAAGGGATATGGGGAGAAGGCAGGGACGGGTTATTGATAGGGGACGATCAGCCATGATCACAATGAATGGCGTTGTGGTGGCTCGAAGGGCCGAATGGCCTCCTCCTGCACCTATTTTCTATGTTTCTATGTTTCTATGTAGGATCATGCCCTGTAATATCGTGGTTTGATTGGAAGTGAAAGAGAAATCCCCTGTGGTCTAATTTGCCCATTGACAGTGGCTGGTGAATATATCTAACAAATACAACCAGAGATCGAGAATGGCATTTGACAGTGGCGGGGATCGGCACTGACAGAAGCCATAACAAAGACCACAATCGCACTTTATAATTCTGGCTGAATGTCTTAAGTTATTAATGTATGCACATTCAAACCCGATCAGTGTAAATTTGCAAACACAAGGCAGACCGCAAATATGTCCGTTCAATCGTTTTCACAATGGGGAAATGTGTTTTGAAATATTATATAATTTGCTGAAATAATAACAGCAAAACATTTGTAATTGGTCTTGTGTTCGGTATGGGCGTACACATTCGAGCCTTGTCAACGCTGACAACAACTTGTGTTTGTTTGCTCTGTCATCTCGGTGAAGGGAATATTCCTTCGGCACTTGGGTGAATCGAAGCTGGCACCAAGTGGGAGGCTCAGTCTGAATCGGTTTATTAAAAACGGGGAGGAGAAGGAGTGGAGAGGAGAGAATTCTTTGGTGCGGGAGGAGGGGTGGAGGAGAGGTGCGCTAGAGAGGTTTCAACCATGCATGGCGAAGAGGCAGGATAAAGAAAGCTATGTGCGGCGAATGGAGGGATATGGTTCACGCACGTGCAGGTTGAGGAGATTTAGTTGAAGGGCATTGTGTACGGCACGGACGTTGTGGGCCGAATGGCCTGTTCCTGTGCTGCACTGTTCATTTTTTTTAAAATATATTTTTATTAGAAGCAGTGTACAAAAGTATAAACCGCGGCATATGACATGGTACATTTATTGTACAGCTTCCATTTTAATTTTTAGCTAGAGATGAGAAAGAAGAAAGGAGAAAAAGCAATGGAGAGAGAAAGTGAATGTGC